>OMKK01019532.1:1066-14343 GCA_900302305.1 Polymixia japonica
GGGGCTTTAGCTCAGTAGTCTCACCTGGCCTCCTCTCATAAGCCCCCGTTTCAATACTCAATGTATCCTTCGTGCTTCCCTTTAGTTAACCACTACTGCGTACCACACGGGGATGCGATGACACTGTTGCCACGTCACCATTTTCACCAGTCGGGTGGCACCAGTCGTGATTTCTTTTTTTTTTTTTTTTTTTTTTTTTTTTTTTTTTTTTTTTTAAAGAAAAAAAGATGTTACAAAATGGAACAAAAAAAACAAAATCAGCTTGGCGGTTACCTATTTTTTCGCCACGCCTGTACCTTAAGTAGCCTCAGCCAGGAAATGAACTGCGCAGTTGTATTCAATCAACGTCAGAGGCTGTCTTTCCTTACAATCCGTCCTAATGACCGTAGCGGGCTGTGAATAGTTCCGCTGATCACATGGCCACAACCCTGCCACTGATTTGGGATAAGAGGAGAGAAATGATTTCCCTGTTTCCAAGGACAAGTGAGCATTATGGCCAAATTAGCTTACGCGGTAATGAGGAAGATACTGTACAGACGAGGTCAGACAGGTGATAATTACATTTATAGCGATCTAAATTTTGCTGATTCAGCATAGCAGCGGTGAAATGAGGAAGCTCTCCGTCGATGCGTTTTGGTAGAGGTGACATTCAGCAGGAGACAGGATAAGAAGGGACCCCCCGAGGCTTAGCCTTTAAGCATGGTATTGTTATACCATCTGGTAAGGCACAATCCTGCCCGGGAAGATTTTTTTGCTGAGTTTATCATTTTGGCTGGAAACAAAGGCCTGGTAACCACATACTGTACATGTTGGCTATTATCCAGACATACTAACATTAGGTATGTGTAGGTTAGGTATTAGGTATCACATTAGGTACGCGAACACTTTCCGCTGTGTGTTCTGCAGCCAGCACCTTCTTTCCTGACACATTCCACCGTATCTCAATGTCATTCGATAGTTTAATTACACGATCGGCGTGCCTCGATGTGCACAATGTTAGGTGCACGACTACGCGTGTAAGACACAGGCCCAGACACGCGTCTGGGCTGCAAAACATGTTGAAGAAGATGCATAGTAGTCATTTCTGCATGTAATTACAGGGAAACCCTAATACTGTTAATAAAAACCAATGAATATTTAATGCATATGCTTACTGCTTTATTCAGAAAACTTTAAAAAGCCCTGACAGCAGGCAAAGCCGATATCAGCCATGCACTCAATGGAGCACAGGACACAGGAGTCTGCACCTCCATCTAGTATACCAAGAGGAGCAAAATTGAGATTTTCACACTCCCACGTTTTGTTGCTGCATATAGACAACTTGTTTCACCTCTACCCTTCTCTGTCTTTACGTTGGAACAAAGACTGATAGCCCGAGGGAGGTGTCATGTCTTGCTACTGACCTGGTATTTGGATACGCAGGGCTAAATACATCCCATTCTTTAATAATTTAGTCAATTACCGCCACAGCAAAATGGCGTTAACATCCTTTAGCGTGCAGCAGTTGGGCACCATCACGATGATGATATCATCGCACTAATGCAAATTGGCTCAGTGGAAATCAGAGCCTCACATATCTAACAATGCCCTACTTACAGTATGTGTCTCTTAACACGTTAAAAGGTCCGCAAGGCCAGATGTTTTCTGGGAAAAAAAAAAAAAGTCATTTTCATATTTGTGCAATCGATGTCATTTCGGGAAAAATAGGAGACACGGTTAAAAATGCGACGTCATTTCTACCGATCCGTTTACGAGAATACGAGAGGTAGCTGTGATAGAAGAATATGGTATTACCCCCCCCTTTTTTTTTACAGCTTTACTTCATTATCTCAAAGGTCCAAGCGTGAACACGATACAGCCAGGACCACTCATGTGTGAGAATGCTGAAGATTTAGTTGCCTTTGGAAGGGATTTGCAAGTACTGGAAAAAAAAGTGCACTGATTTCATCAGCGGACAACTATAATTTCTGTAGTAATTTACACCAATGGTCACTGATACAGTTTATACGTTTTTATTGGGGGTTTTTTTTTACTCATATTTTGTGTTGAATCAGCATTCTGCAATCAAGTCTGTGAACCTGATAGTATCAACCCAAGACTTTTCTTAATTGAATTGAGGACTATAAATAGAGACTACAGAGGCTAACAGCCGCCACCCAGTCTTTCACTCTAAAAAAAAGCACGCTGTTTTTATCAGCAGTAAGTAAAACCAGAGGAAGAACCCAGAACTCCTCTTCTCCTCTAACGCCACACAGTAACCATGACGCCGAGGAAGACGATTGTGAAGTTTCTTTCTGTAATTCGCGCGCGTGCATTGCCGCGTTGTCGTATTTCATCCTTATCGCACGATGCTGATGAAGTGTTAAACTGCCCCATTACTTGATAAATTCAAATTTCTAATATTTTAGTTTTTTTTTTACCAATACTTCTCTCCCTCAAATCACTTTGTGAATATCTGTCCTCCAATAAAACCCTGGCATGTCGAGGCAGACCAAGCTGGGATTGTTATATTTAGTCAGACAGCAAGCCTACTGCTAATGAATGCTGCTGGCAGGGTGTCTGTGAGCCCTGAGGAGATTACTGTGAACACTGGTAATATGTGTCCTCTGTGAATTTAGAGAAAGCCACACAACAAGGCAGTCAGGAAGACAGATGGATAGACATACAGACAGGCGAACGGACAGATAGACTCACATTTATATCGGATGGGCTCATTTAATTATATTTCATTTAGCTGCACACGAGTTCAAATCAGCTGAAAAGAGAAGGAAAATGAAAAGAGACTTCAAGAAGCCAGATGTTTTGTTGTGCGGGAACCTAAGGAGTTTGTTTTTAAGACTTAATGCCTCGTAGTAAAAATTGGATCCCGTTGCTGGAAAGACATTATCATCATCGCATGACTTCATTATCACTTCCCTGCCATCATTTAGACATTTGATTTCGTCAGTATATACTTCCTATGAAATGCCATTTAAAACAGCATTCATTTATCTCAAACAAGCTCATATCTAAATGTTGGCATTTGGAAAGTTTACTGTGCTTTTATTTCTGCAAACAACAGATAACACGTAAAGACAACATAAAGACAAGCTTTCTTTAACAGTACTTCATCAAATACATTTCAACAATTCAAGTTAAATCAGTGGAAATCTGTGTATCATATTAATGTTGCATATTGTCTTTCTTTGTAAACATGTACATTGCATGACTTCACACCAGATTTAAGATATGAATTTGCAAGAATGTTGTGCAATGGGATCTTACAGTGGTTCAGTGCACATTTTCCTAGGACAGTGACTGTCTGCTGTGCACGCATGGGTTTAGATCCAGCTCATGGATTTTTGTAAACATCTCTCCCTCAATCTGAGACCAGACATAATGATTGAGACTCGCAATGGCTTCAATTTCTATTCATCTACCCGTTTGCTATTTTCTTCTATGAGTGAGTGAATTCCAATTTGATGCATTGTGGACAAAAATAACAACCAGACTTGACAGTTGCCATAAGACACATTACCTGATTGTCAATTACTATAACTAGAAATAAAGATGGATGGATTGATGGATGGATGGATTGGTGGACAGAGAGATAGATGGACAGATTGATGGTAAAAAGAACATAATTGTGTTATTTTATCTAAAATAGAACTGTCTTGTTTACGTTTCTTTTAAAAAATATATTGTTTGGTATGATTTGGTTATTTTGGTACTCTTGTAACTAGAGAGCAGCACAACTGTGTTGACAATAGTGTACTGCCTACTGTATGCCTCAGGATACCAATCTGATCTTAATTTCTCTAAGGACCTGTTCAGACTTGGTGTTTTGTATCCAGATTGTGTCTAGATCCAGTTGAGACAGATTACAGTTCACACCTGGCATTGGGATGCGTCTCAAATGCGTCTCGCGTGATCGCTTGTGATCGGATCCCGCGTCCCCGCTCAATATGCAAATAATCACATACGTCACTTTCATTTCCAAAATACTAATATGATATAATAATACTAATATAATACCAAATAGAAATCTCTCGTTGTTACTCCATCCATGGGGATCCATTGTTGTTGTTTCCACGCGCTTTATGATGACTATTGTTGTGCAAATTTACATGTAGATCCGCTTACGCAGACGACACAGTTAACTAGGCGGTCCTTCAATGCGTTCAGGGACACATCTGCGTTCACACTACACTACACATGTGGACAAATGCATCCCTGACCACCTCCGAGTGTGGCTTGAGTGATTGGATCCCAATACGTCCTCAAAACATTTTGGGTGCGTTCACACCTATATTTAGAGCTGTCCACTTGTAATCAGATCACCCAGGATGCATTTTAATGCCAAGTCTGAAGAGGGCATTACATTAGATTAGATTAGATTAGATTAGATTAGATTAGATTAGATTAGATTAGATTAGAAAGCTTTATTAATCCCCAATGGGGAAACTCATTTGCCACCAAATCAACTCATACAGACAACAAACAATATTGACATTGCATTCACAGTACACAACAAATACAAATACACAGTACAACAATAAACACCATACAAACCATTTGAGACATGATTAAGAGCTGAAAGGAGCTATGGATCTAGACTACATCTAAAAGTGTTCATTAAAAAATCTGACCGCTGCTGGAACAAAAGACCTTTTGAGTCATTCAGTAGAACAGCTTCTGAGTCCGTTAAAAACACTGTGTAATGGATGGCCTTCAAAATACAGAATCGTTTTAGTTTGGCCCTTGTTCTCTTTTCCACAGTGACCTCAAGTGAGTCTGCCTTTCTGATCATCTTATTGATCCTGCTTTTATCATCCCCCCCTCCGCCCAGCAGAGCACAGCATAAAAGAGGACACTAGCCAAGATTCCCTGATGAAAAAAAATGAAGAAGCTTCTTGCTGATATCAAAGGATCTAAGCTTCCTCAAGAAGATTTGTCTTGACTGAGCCTTCGTGAAATACAGCCCCAGTGTTCTCTTTCCAGTTTAATTTACTGTCCAGGTAGACGCCAAGATATCTGTGAGACTGGACCTGTTTTATCTGCTGACCCTTAATTATCACTGGGAAGACCTCCTCCTCCTTCCTTCTGAAATCAGTTCTTCCCAACATTCAATTTAAAACATATTGCATCACACCAGCCGACAAATGATTCAATAAAAGGATCTGGGTGACCCACTGTATCAAAACAGTCAATATTGCTGTTGTGTTTTATTTGTTTGTTTTCTTTTTGTTTGTGTTTTTTTATATGACTATGGCTTTAGAATGAGTTGTAAATAGCTCAGAGATGTAAATTCCCAAATAACACGAATAGCACTGCTAAGCTCCAATATATTTTAAATCGAGTATACACCAACTCTTACTCCAGAGATGGGTATTGTGAAATGTCACCTTAGTTCTACAGTAACTTTGTGTGATTGTTAGATTGGTTATCAGTGGGACTATAGCAGTAGGACAGTTTTATTAGTGGGCAGTTGTGCCTGGAGGCTCCAGGGTTTTCTCTTAACTCAGCTGGCCAGTACACTTCAGATGTCGCTATCTTGGACTCGAGACAAAGTTTATATCATGGATTCCATTGCTTCACATGCGGCCCAGTTCTAGTGATACTTCTATGAACAAGCTACAGTTTTCCAAATTGGCTTTATTCTGACCAGCCAGTATGTATATTCTGCGAAACCCTGGTTTCTATGCTCCTGCATCACAGCTCTCCCACCACTGCAAGCTATTTCAGTTTTTTGCTCTCTTTTGCATGGTTACACACACAAATATATACACACAGAGATGCACACATATGCATGCTTGCGTGCAGCCTCACACAGACACGTGCGACCAAGCACAACCACACACACACACACACTTACTAGCACACACACACACACACACACACACACACACTAGCACACATACGCCTGCGCACTCACGCCCGTGGGCTTACATCTTTTATCTCTAAATGGGTGCCACTTCACAGATTCTGACATGACCAGGCATTGACCTTTAAATCACATCAACTTCCTTTCTCTCCTGCAAACATCCATTATGAGCAATCACAAGTCAGAGTTGGTCTAAGTCATGTTTTCTCCGGTATATTAAATGTTCCCGAATAATGGCCACGACAACGTCTAGCCTGAGTGCAATTGTACTTTTTTGGTTGGACTGCAACAGCGGTGCCAGCCCTATAAACACGAATGTCTGTCCATCACTGACTGACTGACTCACTCAGTGTTGAAGTTATACCATTGGTCAGCCAAGTGTTGGAGTTTCCCCATTGGCCGATTTATTCATTTCAAATTAAAAGCCCTCTAGTGACAAGGCTTTTGGCCACAATTTCGCACATTGACCATGCACAGTCCAGCCATATGCTAGGTTTTGACCTAGTCTTGTTTAATGTTAAATGCCTTTGGCATAAACTGGGTACTGATCTAGTCTTAGACTGAAAAAGCTTAACCTGGGACAGGTTATGTTGCTGACTGTTATGTCATGACTGCTTATGTTAAAGAGATTTCGAGCTGATCCAGTAAGTAAGAATGAAAGCTGAAGGATAGGATATGTTTTTAATGGCCAGTTTGTCTTTCAGGGTCGGACTTCCAGTGCAACATTCACATAATCCCAGTGAAGAATGAGGAGGGCGTGGTGATGATGTTCATCCTCAACTTTGACTACGTGCTCGATGAAGGAAGCGATGACTCCACAGAGAAGATAAACCATGCATCCCCTACAAAGTCGGATCAACGTGAGTGCTTTGATATTGTGAAAATTAGAGCCTTTTTAAACCCAAAACATCATCGCATCTGATGAAAATGCCATTTTAAAGTAATATGTTTTGTTTTGTTTTCTGTTCTGAAAAGTTACCCCGTAATGTGATAATTCTCTGGAGAATCCAACGCAGTTTAGCCTGACCTTCCATCCACTGGACATTTATCTTTTTTTTTTTGTAAATTGTTTCTTCAAATGAGTCATATGTCAGTTTTGTCCTACAAGTATGCCCCCCTCAATAGACGGGGCAATTACATAAGAGGACGATGCTAATTGAGGTTATTCATGCAGATTTTTATTTACATCTGGAAGAGACTAATTAGGCAAGCACAGACGATTCAGATCAAGTCTCTTTAATGAGGTCTAGTGTCAGATTGCCATCTTCCAGATTTCCCCACAAAATTTGCATCGCACCATATTTAGTTGTGCAGTGCAGCACATTTACATGTAGAGGGGTAAAAAAGAAAAGTGCCATATGATTACATAGTGTATATGTGTGTTTTGTATAACCGGATGTTTATTATGCTGTTCAAAATCATTTAATTCAACTAGAAAGGCGCTCAGAGAGATGCTCCGCTCGTGCTGCCTGGGTCCAAAAAGGTGTTCGGCGATACGGTCCGACTGAATACGATAAGCGCTTCACGTACACCGATGGCTACAACTTTGACCTGCATCTGCGCCGTCGATCTTTCACTGATTTCTTTCGATCTTTCACCGATTTCCTTCAATCTTTCGCCGATTTCTTCAATAGTGCGGGTCCTTAGCTGACTGTCAACCTGTGTAACAAGTCTGAGCCAGATAGGATAAGAAATGGGCGCGTTATTTCAGTTACGGACGGACGGACAGACAAACAGATACGCAAACCAAGGCGAAAACAACGCCCCCCCCATTCGCGCGTCTTTTTGACGTTATGCATCGGGGGTTTGTGTGCGTGTGCGCGCGCGCGTGTTGCTAACGTTACTAATCAGAGTTTTTATTTAGCCTTTATTTAACCAGGTAATTAGCCCGTTGAGATCAAAGATCTCTTTCACAAGGGTGACCTGGCCAAGAAAGCAGCAGCACACGTCATAAAAAATCACAAGGTTAAAAGACAGTATAAGTTGATTGTATGTGTCACAGGGATGTAACAGGGCTAGATGTAACAGACGAACACGTGATGTGACAGAGCAGCAGAGTCCTGACCACGTTGCACACGCCGCGCTTGAAGTATGACCTTATCGTTGTCTTCTGCATATAAGGAGCATCCAACTGGTCCAAATGTTGGGGAACCCTTGAGTACAAAAGTGTAATTCTACTGTACTGGGCTCAAATGAAATGAGATTCAATTTCATTGTGATTTTTTGGGAGACTAATTATAATCCCATGCTGACGGTAGGCTATAAGCCTACAGGTATCATAGCAACTAGCACAATAGAGAGAGAGCCTGGGAGAGAGTAATCCCTCTTTCCCTGAGCCGGTATCCAGAACACAGTATTCAGCAAATTTAACATGCCACCAAGGCCCAAACAGACAGAACAGTTACAAATTACCAGGCAGAGAGATACATTGTGCTGTACAGGGGATGCACCTTTCTGCTAGTTTATTTCTGGAGAAATGAATGCTCACCATCATAATGCACAGGACAATACAACCAATTACATTAATTTAGAACTTCCATTGTGAGCTAGATTAACTTTGTGTAGAGCAAAGCGCTTTCATCTCATTATCTGTCCTTTCTTGGAACTGTTTCATTCTAATTTCATACCGAGTTATTCCAACGGATTAATAGCTGCTGCACGGGATGGAAAATGAATGTGTTTAGAGTCAATGACTCCTGGAAGGCTTAATGGCACAAACCAGGCACGGTCAGCTTTACGAGGGAACGGTACAGCTGCAGGGCAAATATAGAAAAAAAAAAACATTTTATCTCCTCATCTCATCATTTCATGAAAATCCATTAGAATCTATGGGCTGTTTCAATAGAAGACCTGGGCCCATTATCAAAGAGTAGCATACTTATAAATATTTTAATTACCATATTCCTCGGCAACATCAGTTAGGTACGGGATAATATAGATTGTGATAGATTGAGAGGGTAAATAATATTGGTTAGTCAGTGATGAGAACTGTCTTGTTTATGAATATGGCCCCATAAGCATTAAAGCATTGTTCAAAGTTCAAAGCATATTTGTCAAATACACAGTAACAGTACAGTTGTTAGCTGGCAATTAAATGTTTAATCTACGAGTGTCCTCTCAACATTGTTAAAAAAAAGAAGGAAGAGTCATTTGTGTAATTTTGCCACAGATTATAAAAGAGTTTAGCAGTCATAAAACCATTTTACCTAAGTAATCCTTGGTATTAGCCAGCTCTTTGGTATTGGGGTTTTGTAGTCCACAGATCTCCTGCCAACCCAGAACAGCCCAGAACAGTCATCAAGTGCCTGTCCAGGAGCCTTGTTGAGTGTGATGGATGTATTGTAAGCATTGCTTGTTGTGACATTAGCCCATGTGGGCCACGGAATGGAAACAGATGGCAGTGACATGATGTAAGAAGCCTGCTGAATGATGGCTGCCTCATGTTTATGAGTGAGGCAGGGCTCCATTTCACTCTTTCTATTGTTAATGAGCCAAAACTACCTCTCTGTCCCAAGGGACCACATGCTGCCAGCATGCTTCTATGTCGAAGTGCAGTTTATAATAATAAACAAGTAAAAAAAACAAAAAAAACAACAACAAATCATTAAAAAAGAGGGGTCCCTGTTTTTTATATAATTCATAGAGGCTAATTTCCAATCCTCTGCAGACACTAACTCTCTGATGTCATGTAATGACTGCAGTGATCTATTAAGTGAGTATTCCAGCTCAATCGCCTTTAGATGTTCCATTGAACATTTTCTGAGATTTCGGTGCCACAACGCATCCACTTTAAAAGATTCATAAAGCTCTATAATGGGGTTTATTGAAAGTGTTACCAATACTACAATACTACTTTTCAATTAATAACTTCTAAAGCTTCACTATACTGACTTGGGAGGTTATTGCGGAGCCAAAGGTTCTTTCATGGTCTCCGTCTGTTTGATCAGGGACACATTCTGTACAGAAATTCAATATCATAATAATAATCAGGGAAATGAAAGTGGAGCTTTCCACTAGCTGAACAGTGATGACCTTTGCATTCACTGGAAATTAGTTTGAATCGCTGTGATTTGATTATGATATCAATTCCCAGCGAGTCACCAATGGACTAATCTCTATATACAGACATCTGCATATGAATTCAGAATCTGTAGGCGACGCGACGAGATGTTGGTGTCGGAAGCGTTCCGGTTTCCCGTTTGTAGTCCGAGTAGTATGTACCAATCACGTTTGAGCGGGCTGAACGCAGAAGGCGGAACGCAACGGTCAAAATGCAATCTCGGAACCCATCGGCTATCATCCGACAACGATTTAGCTTTTTATTCGCTTTTTTTTACTATTCTAGCTTTTTCTTCGCTTTTTAATTGAATTAAAAGTCTTGGCCCGGATATCCATTATCCAGATATCCGCTGGCTACACCGGAACCCTCAAAATATTGTCCATTGCCCCCAGAGGCCGATGGGTTCCAAGATTGCCAATGGACATTTTGAATACAATTCTTTTCCCATTTCCCCCTCTCTTTGAAAACATTACATGTTTATTCTTTCATACTTTAGTAAGCGTGTGGTTACCTGGTTTGTAATTGTTTGTTTATTTATTTATTTATTTTCAGTGCTACACATTGACCAATAAAAATGATGTCTGATCATATTTCCCTGACGTATAGGGAGGAATAGATTCTTCCGATTCCGCCAGGCAGCTCTGAGCCTTATGGGAACCAGCAAGCAGTCTCTCCCACAGGAGGACCCAGATGCTGTGTTGGTGGACTCACCCAGAGACAATGAGGACTCTGTGCCCCTAAGGAGCTCACCCTCACCCACCAAGGGCAGCTGCAGCCCCACCGATGCCAATGACACGCGTGCCCTCATAGGTTCAAGCCACCACTCCTCCCAGGCCAGCGTCGGTCCGGAACCGCTCGACCACTCCTCCCCAAAACACCCCTGGGAAAAGCTGTACCAGACTGAGCAGCACCAGTCCTCTACCTCCCTGTCCAACATCTTCCCCAGGGGCAGCGTCTGCAGCATGAGGCGGGCCTCCTCTGCCCACGAAATCGAGGCCTTCAGCTCCAACTCCAAAGGCCTGTTTCGGGACCGGCATGCAAGTGAAGGTACGCCGGCGAACCCACATCCTCCAATGTCTTAAAGCTGTTCTCAAGCCAAATTGCTTAGGAACATATTAAAGACAAAACTTTTGTTTTCTCATTTGAACACCTTTTATTCCCCCTGGTCATTCCCCCTGTCTGTATACGTCATTTATTTAGAAATAATGCAATCTGCAGTAGCATTATCTGCATTCAAAGCTTCACTTTTCCTCCTTCTGCTCTGATTACAAAACGCTGCTTTTAGACAATGGTCGCCAGATCAGAGGTACTGTAACATTGATGTCCATGCTTTCAGTGCTCAGCACTGCTTTGAAGCATGTCTTTCAAGCAAGGCAATCAGCACAAATGCTCATTAGAGGTCGACTTTTGACAGAGTAGGTTGAAGCGGCCTAGTGCACGTGTTATGGTTGTATACCGAACCCAGTTTGGTGATGTGTGATGTCATCAGTGTTCAGAATCATCATGTGATGCAACATGGTGGCTTGCTGCCTGCATTCGTCGACTGCTCGTCAGAAGCATTGCTTTAAGTTTACCCGCATGAACAAAATGCTTGTATTTGAATGAGCAAAAGGCATTTTAATGGATATATCTAAACTTGCCGTTGTTATCAACCATCATCAACACAGGTATGATGGCTTGGGATGTTGCAAAATTCTCCTCCATTGTTCTTTTGTTATTTTATTAAGGTATTGTACCAACTATTACCACAGTAGTAGTGAACATTTTGAAGTACATTCAAATAAAATTAAGAAATTAATATAAAATATGAATTAAATGTACACAAATTTACAGTGTTTGCTAACTGTAATACCCTAATTGTTGCTTACTAGATTGATATTTTATACATTTATATTGTATTTCATGATAGCCTACATTGGAATTTTCTCAGTTATATTGTATATATGTATATATATTCTCCCAATAGACAATGAAAGTTTTGGCTGTGACTTTGTACTGTAACCTTCTATCAAGAGATGTTTTTTTACATGCAGTACATGATCATAACCAGTCTGACATTAGTTATTTTTCCCAACCAAACCAGGTCCTTTTAACCACGTGAAGTCCAGTTTGCTTGGATCTACCTCTGACTCTAACATCAACAAGTATAGTACCATCAACAAGATCCCTCTGATCGCGCTCAACTTCTCTGAGGGGAACGACAAGAAGACCCATTCTCCACCAACTTCCGAGAAAACCATTATAGCACCAAAGGTCAAAGACAGAACCCACAACGTCACAGAAAAAGTCACGCAGGTGAGGCAACGAACCCCGCCTTGACTGGAAATTGAGTTGAACTGAGTTGAGTTGAGTTTAACTGTTCTTGAGCGCACCCTCCTCCAGCAGTGAGATACCGTAGACGTACTGCAGATACCTATTGAATCCTGTCCCATTGGAATTCTGATGGGCGATGTTAAGATGAACTCGTCCACTGAAAACAAAAAAACAGCCTGATTTATCCTTATTTCCTCATCAGAGCGTGACTTGCTCTTTGTTTTTCTATGTTGGGTTTTTTTTTTGTTTGTGTTTTTGTGAAACTCTATGTTCCCCCCCCAAAGCCCTACCCGTCTCCACAGGAAGGTCAGAGCACAGGGTCGGCTATAGAACAGCGCCCCTGGAGCTGGTACGGATCCACAGCCTTACTCAGGGACACCTCGGCAGGCCGGATGTTTGCTGTCATGGGGGCTTGAACCAGGGCTTTCCAGTTGAAGGACGATCTCCCTTATCACTATGCAACCCTGCTACGCAGCTGATACCAGCTGCTGGTTGCTAAGGACCGCCTCTTAGAGCCCAGACAAAACTGCATTCCTCACTATCTTCAAACCTACTGTGATTCAACAAATTTGATTTCTAGTGGAATGTTAAAACGTGCACTCCCCTTTGTTTTTAGGCTAAGATGGACGACTGTGACACAAAATGAAATTGTATTTGGTTCAGTACAATTGAAATAGCAATGCATTGTGCAGTTAAGCTCTGTGCGGGTCTCACCTCCACAGCGAAGCGGCGGTGTAGGTATCCTCCAGGCAATGTCGGCAACGAAACAAGCACGCAAGGTGCCCGGAAAGCTTATACTTAAACGTCTTTCAACAACTCCAGTCATCTCGACAGCAGAAACACAAGTCAAAGGATGGAGCTCTCATTCATAAAAGAAGACCCACCATCATCATAATTAAATGCTCTGCCTCCCTGCTGACTTTCAGTAGTTTGCGGCTGAGAGGCGAACCTTACATCTACTTCCTGACTGCTAGCATGATGAAATCTATAATTCATACTGTGAAGATAGAATGTGCTGAAATAACAGAAAGCAAAGACCCC
>OMKK01019586.1:6599-51747 GCA_900302305.1 Polymixia japonica
TGCCACAAAGGGAGATGTCGGAAGGGACATGTCAAAGGGACATGTCAGTCAAAATTAACTGAAAGGGGAGGACTTTCGTAGATGAGAAAACCCAATACTTGTGGAGCTCAAAACGGCACAAAAGAACTAGCAGGAACGCCATGCATCCCCTAAACTGATGATTTATTTCCTGTGAGCACAGTAGTACAGTTCACACTGAATAACCGCAGGTCATGTTAGGGCATCTGGCCACTGTTTCCCTTTCCCTAACTTTATCCATAAAACTTTGATCATAAAAGTCAAGAACCCTCTTCCCTGAAAAATGACAGATATGCGTTACAGGAGATCCAATTTTATGTGCCGTTTAATGGATAACCCGGACCAGGGTCTATGGGTGAATTATGATTGAAGCCCGTTGCACTGCAAAAACTCTTAACCTGATACTAGTGCAGTGCTCTGCCTTGTTCAATGATATTGACATGTGTTGCAAGGAAACTCCAGACAAAAAGGTTAAGTGAATAATTTTTCAATTTTAAAACTAATTATGACTTTTTAAAACTATAGACTTATTAGACTTAAAACAAGATTTTTTTTGCAGTGCTGGGAGAAACATGTACATTAAAGGGTTAATGCTAAATACAATTATTGCTTCAGAAAAAGACAAATTCAAGTAATTCTACCAGAAGTATCGTTACAGCAAAAATGGGTTTATTTAGTAGACATCTGTTTAAACTCTGACAATGACAAATGACAGCAGCGCTGATTGAGCCCCATCCGTTAATTCAATTATTCATGATGTGTTACTGAGGCTAGTAACATTAGACCAAACCCCTAATCTGAGACGAGGCACTTTTCTCTTCTGTTATCGCCATCATTTTGAAAAAACTACTGCAAGAATTTGCATTCTGATGACAATCTGACCTTTAAGACAGTACAAGACATGATTTGCTTAATTTCCTATTGACACAGAAAAGTGTGTTGAGAAAAGCTAAACATAAACACGTGGCCGCTATCAATAAGTATATTTATAAGTCTTCGTTAGAGTAACAAATCACTGAATTAGTATCACAAAGTAGGGAACACACCTTTCCCTATTCTAGTGTACCTCATTGTAATGACGTGGCCCCGGGGAGGAGGACTTTAGTAAAGAATTGATTATCCATCCATCCATCCTCCTCAGTTTCATTGTCAAGGTCGACTACTTCCCCAGATTGCTGAAGGCCCCCTTTCTCCTCACAATAAGGATAGATGAGAGAGCGGTTGCTGTGGAGATCTTGTAATCAAACCTGTAGTCAAAACCCTAGTAGTCAAGTGTGCAGTATAGAAATCATATCCCTATTCAGTGCGTAGAGGTAACCTCTACATAGATCTAATCCTAATCTGTAATCTACAGCTTGGCTTTTCCTGGCTGCAGTTGCAGGTTCTGAAGCTTCATGGCCAGTCCCATGTTCCCTGTGATCTTCAGCTTCCCCTGGAAAAATGCCTGTGGATCAAAATAGAGGAGAAGGTCAAGCCAACATTCTTGGAAAGGAACAAACATTTAAAAAAAAAAAAACAACAGTCTGTAGAGAATAGTATGTTGATGTACCAGAAACAAAATGAAGGGGGGGGTTAAAGGTCTGTGTTGCGCTACATGGAGCTGGTTTAAAGAGGAAGTGGAGAGATTAACTCAACCCGGGGGAAAGTGGGGCAACAGCAAGGGCTTACGAGAAATCGGGAAACTGCGTGGCACACAGGCACAGCGGGGCTAGTGTTCAGGCAGCGAGTACGTCTACAGCTGTAGTGTGAAGTCAGATTAGGAGGTTATATTTACCAGTCTGAAGTATTATGCAAAAAGAAACAACCTTTCCAACTCTAATTAATGGTGGATGAAACATTGGAAAACGTCTTGACCGTGCCCATGGAGAGTTCCCACAGCTACACTTCTTGAGTCAAGAAAGTGTCAAGAAATATACAGTATTAAACCCAGTCACTACTTTTTCTGGGCATCTAGCGAGTGTGTAAAAAAAGCCTACTTGCATTATATAGTCACGTAAACTTTTCCATCTAACGTAGATGTTAAAATTGCACCCAGGGTACCTCTCCAAGTAAAATCCCCTGCCAAGTTAAATCACTGGCATATATTTTCAATGTCATTGTATTAAACCTACATACTGTGGCATTGAATTATGTGTGGCATATTCTGCAATTCCATTATGACACATCCATGTGTACATTCAGACATTGTCAATTCAGCTGGCCTCATGAATGAGGTGCACAGTATCAGATGTGTTTTCTAAGTGTTGCATGGCTCTGGTAAAAAGTTGTCCTTCACCAGTCAAAGACTGGCTCTGTTCTACCGATGCTCTTGGAATCTGAATCACGCTTCACAGCTATAAGGAAATCAATTATTATTTAGGATGCAGAACACTGGACCTTTCAAATGTAATTAAACAAGATTAATTGGTAAGTAAAGGCATGTAATAAAATCAATTAACAGACAGAAAGCTGTGAGCACTGCATGCAAATTTATTCAATCAGCTCACAAAACACAAACGTTGAATACTCACAGTCTGTGGGTTCATCTTCCCTGTCATCAAGGCCAACAAATCAGCATCTGACATAGAAATGGTACAGTCCGCTTTCTTAGCTAGGAGGGAGAGATAGCAGAGATATCAACATTATTACCACACTTTATTCAAAAACAGTGACAGGCATCTTTGTGAGCCGTTTTGTTTGTTTGTTTGTTTGTTTGTTTGTTATTGAGCAATGCATCTTGTGTCCAACTTTCATATTATACAATGTTTTGACTACAACATTTGGGGTTGCAGACATGTGATGATACCAAGGCAATGTCAAGCCACAGAAATTCCATTCGCAAAAATATGAAATATCAAATCATAACACACCAAACAAAAGCCCCCAGACGCAGCGCAGAGGGAGAAGTGCTCAGAATCTGCAAACAGCACTTTAATTGACTATTTCCACACATCAATATTAATGCACTACATTCTCATTAAACTTCCCCTCTCTATCGTCTCTATAATTGAAAGCGCCGCCATTGTTTGCCGGCCTCTAGTGTTGTTTTTTTGCCCCCTCACCTATGTCATTGTGAACACAGCCCTTGCCATTCTTCACGTCCACAAACCAGGTCGCCTCCTGTCCATTGGGTCCGTCCTTTACTTTGAAGGCGAAAACTCCTCCGATCTTTTTCACAAACTGCTCCCCATCCTGATCAAACGTACACAGGAAAATATAAACAGTAAGCCCTTGTTCATCTAAATCTCTGACTTCTACACTACAAAACCGACATCTATACTAGTTATACTCTACTAGTGTTCATAGATAGTACAAAATGTAGAATGGGAAAATATGTATTCAAAGTTTTGTGCATTTACTGGAATTGCCCTACAAATATGTGCACTGAACAGTGTTTCGCCTGCAAATGGCACCATGCAGAGCATTTTACAATGTATTTCACACCTTGCGTTTCATTTTTTGGATTAAAAACTCTTCAATGTATTTAATTTAAAATATTTTGTTTTCCTGAATAACCTTATCCTAAAAAAGGTCTTGGGTAAAAAGGTCCCACTGTACTTATGTGCTGGTTAAAGTCATCAAATGATAAGTCTTCATTACTTCGCAGCACTATAAGATTATTTTTCCTATCAAATAATTATAATAAAACATTAATAAAACTCTGAAACTCTATATAAGTGTTAAATAAATTGTCTATTCAGGCCAAATAAGCATTAATAAAGTTGCCCTGTGGAATTAAGGGAATGTATTCTTTAGAGCACGGGAATATTGTAGACCACGTAGAAGAATCTATAATCCAAACAGATCTCAATACTCAATAAATTAGACCTACATACTGTAGCATTGAATTACCAAGGTAACTGGAATTCATTGTTTTTGAATAACTGACTAAATTTGCCTAAAACATTGGGAACCTAATAGGAAACAGACAACTCCATTACAGTGCCAATATTTAACAAACACGGAGAGTCAAAAGTAGGACAAGATAATCTCTTACAGAAATAAGCTGCATATCCAGAATTTTAAAACTCAATGTCTGATCATTGGCCTATTTTGATAGAGATCGTCCACTAAACCATATCTATCAGCATCCGGGCTGGCCTTTTTCTACAGAAGATAAAGCTGATTCATTCCTGAGACAGCACTGCCACCCAGCTTGTGATGAATTCAGTATGATTGAGGTCAGAAGAGCCAGCTGCTGTTAAAGATAAAGCTTTTTGTCTGATTAAATCAAACAAAATACACTGAAGTTATATCATGATAAGAAATAACTAGTTTGGGAATTAGTCCAAATATGCCCCCACTAAGCTGTAGGCCAGCGCTATAACATGAACTAGGTTTTGTTTTCCTATTTAACAATGATATGTCTGCAGCTGCCCTGGATGGGAAAAAAACAAGATCTTAATTTGTGAAATTATGTCAAGCTGTGGCCTACTCCGAAATTACACAAATTAATGGTTAACCTCTCTTTTAAAAGATGCACAAAGAGTTTTCAAAGAAACTGAAGTGCAGCAAAATCGCTTATCCTCAGGTATTATCTGAGAACAAATAAGTAAGACAAAAGTCTGTGGCTGCAATATTTTATTCTACTGTAAAGTATGGTCTTACTTCCTGTAGTTTCTTGTTTATCTCCTGGAACACTGAGTGTGCCTTGAACCCCTCCAATTCATCACTAGCACTTGTGTAAACTGCATGAATCCTCTGCCTGTTGATTAAAAAGGTAGGGTATTACATAAAATAAACAGGGCCCATAATCATCAAGAAATCTGCAATTATAATAAACTACCAAGCATTGAAGTCTATTCTTACCATTGTATTGACTTAACAAGCACTGTGTGGATTTGACACCAAGTCCTTACGTATAATCACTCCCACTAGTGGATCGGGAGCATAAAGATTGTGGCCTCTTGGTTTGACATCATTACCTGGCTTACAGTGCCTTCATGTCAACAATGCCTGTACTCCGGCACTACAATATGGAGTCAACCTGGAATGTCATCAATCCAAGACGCCACCATTTTTTGTGAACCTGTTCCAATGCCAGTTAGGAAGAGGTACTGGAGGAGGCTGCCACTGTGCAACGAGGGGATAGCACCGGCAGTGGTGTTCCCTACTGTAGAATTAAAAGTAGAATTTAGAAAACCAGCAGTACCTCGTGGAGGACCTGGTTTGACCTTTCTGAAAGAAAAGTCATTGCTCTACTTGGATTACTCTATTAGTAGCTAGATTAGTAACTCTTTTAAGATTAATGCGTAACTTGCAGGGGACTATTGATTTTGAAGTTTACAAATAGCAGTAACTTATATTTTAATCGCGGCCAATTAGTAAGATAGCTAAAGCCGTAAATGAATATGAGAGGACAATATAGCCTCATTCTAATTGAACTGGTACACGTCTAGTTAGTTGTTAGCGTCGGGTGGTTAGTCAGGTTACGTGAGCGTCGGGTGGTTAGTCAGGTTACGTTAGCGTCGGGTGGTTAGTCAGGTTACGTTAGCGTCGGGTGGTTAGTCAGGTTACGTTAGCGTCGGGTGGTTAGTCAGGTTACGTTAGCGTCAGGTGGTTAGTCAGGTTAGTCAGGTACAGGACTGCCAATGTCTTTTGACTGACATGTGATCCATCGTTTAACTTTAGGCTGTCTTCACCCCAGCCAGCACAGAGAGGGTGACCTCAATTTTGAAGAGTTATTCAACAACAAATCACTGTTATTACAATCAGGAATATAAATGTTAGCTATACATCGTGAAACATTCTCACCTGTTTGTCTGTATTTCGGGCATTTTTGTTACAAGGTAGCCGCACGTAGGGTTTACTTAGCGTTAGCTTGCTGTTCGCAGACAGTACTTCCTGTTTACACTGATCTCCAGACTGTACGTGTCGATGACAGATACAATGATTATATGTTGCGCAGGACCACGACTTACTTCTGAAATAACCAAAAATAAAAATGTAAAATAAAGGTCCAGATACGTCTTTCTAATATGTTCACTGTTCTTTCTCTGCCCCTGTCATTTCATTCAGAAAGACAAATAACAGCCGAATATAAAATGACAATTTAATATACTTTTTCGATTTTCATTACTGTATCTTTTGAAAGTATTTTCGTAAAATAAAACTAAATTGTATTTTTCGTCACTGATTTAGAATAGGTTTGCTAAGACAATTTGCCATAGGCATACGGAACAATTTGGAATTGGTTATGTTTTGTGAGATTACACAGCCTAAAATATTGTGTTGTTTTTTTTTGCTTGTTCACTTGTTTGTTTTGAAATATTTATACGCTTTTGAGGCATGAATACCTTTCACTGAGTTTATGCTATTTGTGCTGGCTTCCTATATTTTTGTTAATTTCTCATGGATTGAATAGTCGAAAAAAGGCATCCACATCTATATTTGTCTCAAAAACGTCCTTGGTCTAGTTGTGTGCAGACGATTTATTGTTGTACAACAGAGGATTTTCCTGTTTTGTATAATTTTGTTCAAATCAAGTTAGCACTTTCATTTGTCAGCAAGGTGTACTTGGTATATTTCAGGCTTCTTGCCTAGTTCATGGCTACAAGTAGTAGGCTATAAATGTGAGATTATTACATCTGAGTTTTGTATAATTAAGTGTGGAGAAATGGGGATGTGTAGTAGAAACACATCAAATTGTTCTCATCTGGTTTATGCACATTTTTCTGTTGTATCTAAATGTAGCTAAAGGAGACCTGGGAGAAGTCCTGTGTTCTGGTTCTGTGTGCTCTAGGAGGCCCTTATCTGTTAACTGTGACTTCAAAGTACCTGTTGCCTGTTCAGTATAGAAATGCATTTCCAAAGGTCCACCTCAGTCTCTGTTTTTTGTCAGGAGGAGGAGAGGTCTGTCTTTTATTTTGTTTTGCATCAGGTGTCTTTTTTGTGAAAAGATAGAAGCCGTTTTGAGCGAAGGTTTAATTTTATTTCTGTATCAACAAGTGGGTAGATGTTAAAAGACTAATCTGTAGTTCCAGGAGAAAGGAAAAATGAAAGAAAAAAAAGAGGACAGAGATAGTGGAAAGAACTATCATAGAACTGTAGCCAAAATTAAAAGCAAACATGATATTATCTCAACTAAACTTTAACTATAACTTTCATTACACACAATGTGCTTCATGCAAGAGCTGGAAGAAAGTTGTTTTGATGGATGAACTGATGTGAATTTAGTTGTTAGATGTCATATAATATCAGACAGCTAAAGGAGAATAATGTGTATCATAGCGTGTTCATATGCAAGATAGCAGGTTAACAAATGGCACGGCATTTATTGTACGTAGCAGTCTTATGAGCGGAAGCAAACATGGGAAATCTCATCAGTCTAATGGAGGCAGTGAACTGTCACCCTCTTAACTCACAGCTTGTGTGGCATTTGTAGAGCAGGGAGGCTGAGGGGGAGGATGCTGTGGCCAGAGGCAGAGGTTAGTGAGTGGGGGAGGATTTAAGGCCAAGCGTCAAACTCAAGCTGGCTTGATTACTCTCTCACCCAACCGAAATGATAGGCCGAATGCTTGCCAAGCAATGGAAAGCCAGCCAATGTTGTGCTGCTATGAGAGTCTGTCTGTTTTCCTGTGGTAGAGGTGTGGGGGAGCACAGACCACACAGCTTGTTGAGCTTCAACTGACTTAGAAGATACTGCTCTCTGCTGGGCAGAACGCCTGCTGCAATAACATTGGCTAAATGGATAGATTGCTATGCTCAGAACCCTTAGTAACGGCTCAATTATTGATTCGGTTTCGTGTTTTAATCTTCTGTTAAAATGTAGATATTATCATTATCTATAGTGGTGGTTTTCCTTTGTCAAATTATTTGTTTATGTATTGACAGCATTTTATACCCACTGTTTTGAAAAGTGCTCTATAAATAATAACAATGAATTATTATTATTATTATTATTAATACAATTATTTGACCAATTAAAGAATGTAGCTGCTGCATTGTCCTATGCAGTGTGATCTGGCTAATCTTTGTGTGACAATTAGAAAACCAAACTATGCAATACCGTTTCACCCAATTCTTTGAATAAACATAGGCCCTGCGGACCATCTTGCATGTATTGAGAATCCCTATCGACCACAGGGACCTGTTATCAATTGCAGTTCCTTAACACCGGCTACGTTTACGCACACAAACGTGCGATTATAGCCAATACTGCGATTAAGACATCACTGCGATTAAGCCGTTTACATGATTGGCTACGTTTATATGCGCTCCAATAATGCGATTATAACGTGATTAAGGCAATAATGCGTGTAACGCAGAACCCATGTAAACACCTGGTTGCGTTAATGCACTTATGCTCATCGTCGAGGTAAGCATAATCGCAATAAGATATGCGGAGTACTGCGATTTTACTCGCATTAATAAGTCAGAGCATGCACTTTGGTCGACTTTCTGATCAAGTTGCAAGTGCAAAATTTCACTTCATATTGAATATGTCAATATATCGCACATACGTTGTGCGCATGTAAACGCAGCCACTGAGGTACGTCATGGAGTCACATGACTCCCCTTGTCAGTGAAACTTCCTGTTTGTCGCTTTCATTCTAAATTGTATCGTTTTGTTCTCTTCAAGTAAACTGCGCCTGAAGTGTAGATTTGTAAGAGTTGTCGTTATAATATTGACTACAAATAGTGAGCAATTAGCGAATGCATGTGTGACCAAATAGGTTAGTTATAGATAATTGGCTGGAGGACAGCTCATCGCCATCATTTCCACCTGGACTTCAGTGACAGCAAGTTAACTGGGACGCTTTTTTTAGTTTATGTTTTTCCACTTCCAACTTTCCAGTCTGTTGTAATAAAATCTTAAGTACCTTTATAATACAATCTCATCGGGTAGTCAGACTGCTACCAGAGCTAAAAAAAAATGGCAAATCTACTTTCAATGCAATTCAACGCCTCTCTAAAAAATTCCGGGAGTCTAGCAACGTTAAGGACCGCTGTGTTGGTCACCAAGCTGAACTACAGCAGCAGAAACGGGTCTTCTGCAGAATACTTACACAGAAGTCTTGTTCCATCAATGCATTATCAGAAGAGTTTGCCGAGGTAAGGGGGATACATGTTTATTCTTGTTGAGCATACATATTCAAGTTCTTTGTTTTTTGTAACACTAACTGCATTTTACCTTTGAAATATCAGATCCATATAGGTGGTCTAATTCTGTAAAGAAGGTGACCCGGCTAAGGGAAATATAGGTGAAAGTGCACAGTTGAATTCAGTTGGAAAATACAATGGCCACAAGGGGGCGGTGACCCATTCATTGAAAACAATTGCACTTGTGATGCATTTGATCCACAATTGCATTAACTATGTATCAATTGTTCAGGCTACCTGTACCCAAACTGGAAGATACTATCACAAGATATTTAGCTGCTCAGAGGCCACTTTTGGATGATGACCAGTTCAGGTGAGCACAAGGAAATAACTATTTTCATTTGATTAAATACTTGCAATGATCACGCCTAACACTTAAAATCCACAACCATTTTCATGCGTCCAGGACAACGGAGAAACTGGCCCAAGATTTCCAGAGTGGTGTGGGTAAACAGCTACATGAAGAACTGGTAGCTCAGGACAAGAACAATAAGCACACCAGCTACATCTCAGGTGAATGTGCCATGGAACTGGATGTCAGCATGAAAATTATGCTTCTGTGATGCATATGAGCACAAATTGATTTGGTCTACTTACATCTTCTGTTACAGCTCCATGGTTTGACATGTACCTGTGTGCACGTGACTCTGTGGTTTTGAATTTCAACCCCTTCATGTCTTTCAACCCTGACCCAAAGACCGAGTACAATGATCAGCTTGTGCGAGGGACAAATATGGTGTGCTCTGCAGTGCGCTTCATGAAGACAATCCGAGCTGGATTACTGGAGCCCGAGGTTTTCCACCTTAACCCGGCTAAGAGCGACACAGACAGCTTCAAGAAGTTCATCCGCTGGGTCCCATCTTCACTGTCTTGGTATGGAGCCTACATGGTGAATGCGTACCCCCTGGACATGTCCCAGTACTTTCGCCTCTTCAATTCCACTCGCATCCCCAAGCATGGGCGAGATGAGCTCTTCACCGATGAGAAAGGACGACATCTCTTGGTAATGAGGAAAGGCCACATGTACGTATTCGATATTGTAGACGGGGACGGGAATTTGGTAAAGCCTGCAGAGATCCAGTCACACTTGAAGTACATTTTGTCTGACTCAACCCCAGCACCTGCCTTTCCTCTCGGGGTCCTGACCAGTGAGAACAGGGATGTGTGGGCCGGGTTGAGGGACAAGCTACTGGCTGCTGGAAATGGAGAGACTCTGAAGGTTGTTGACAGTGCCATCTTCTGTCTCTGTCTGGACGACGAGAACATGCGGGACCATATTCAAATCTCCCACAACATGCTGCATGGGAACGGCTGCAACCGTTGGTACGACAAGTCCTTCAGCATCATTCTCACCAAAGATGGACAGGCAGCCATCAATTTTGAGCACTCTTGGGGTGATGGTGTGGCTGTGTTGCGTTTCCAGAATGAGGTCTTCAAAGACACCACAGAGCAGCCACTGCTGAATCCTAGCTCTGCTCCTGCTGCTGTAGACTCGGCCTCTGCTGTGCGCAGACTCCAGTTCAACCTGGACAGTGAGCTGGAGAACGGCATCGTTAAAGCCAAGGAGAACTTTCACGCAGCTGTGTCAAAACTCACTATTGATGCCATGGAGTTTAAGAAGGGTGGGAAAGAACAGTTGAAGAAGAAGAAGTTGAGTCCAGATGCTATAGCTCAGCTGGCTTTTCAAATGGGCTTCCTGAGGCAATACGGAAAGACAGTGGCCACATACGAGTCCTGTAGCACTGCAGCGTTCAAGCACGGCCGCACAGAAACCATCCGGCCAGCCACCATACACACAAAACGTTGCGCACATGCCTTTGTTTGCCAACCAGGGCAACACAGCGTGGAGCAACTTCTGGCAATGCTAAATGAATGCTCCAAGTATCATGGCAAACTTACCAGGGAAGCAGCTATGGGTGAGTATATACCACTTCTTCATTGACATGTATTGTGAAGGTTAATTTCAATCTGTCACATCCTGAAATATTTAGCAGGTTTCCCACAAATAAACACGACTATATATAATAAATAATACATTTCCCACTAATAAATGCAGGCTCTGCTGTTCATGCCTAAAGCACATCCTGGAGCTAATTTTCATCTCAACCCCCCCATGCTCTTAAGATGATAACTTTTTCTTTCCCCTCACCAGGCCAAGGATTTGACCGTCATCTGTTCGCGCTGCGATACCTGGCTAATTCCAAGGGCCAGGCTCTGCACAGCTTGTATAAGGACGATGCTTATGCTGCTATCAACCACAATATTCTCTCCACTAGCACCCTTACAAGTCCAGCCGTCAACTTGGGTGGCTTTGCCCCAGTTGTGCCTGATGGCTTTGGTGTGGGCTACGGCGTCCATGACGACTGGATCGGCTGCAACGTGTCTACCTACCCAGCTCGCAACGTCCACGAGTTCCTGCAGTGTGTACACAAGTCCTTAGAGGACATCTTTACTGTCTTGGAAGGAAAGCCTATCAGCTAAGGAAGAGGCGTGTTCCTGATAAAGGAGAGAAAAAGGCAGTTCTACTGTACATTGAATGTGAGGAAAATTATTATCAACCTCAGGCCTTTTGACCAAGAATTGTGTTGCTGTGCAGACCTACAGAAAGTTAGCAGAAACAGAGTGATTAAGTCTTGCAAAGGAACCAACTGCAGGTTTAAGAAAAAGTGTGAAATATGGCACCAGGGCTTATGTGCACTTTTTTCAGACATAGAAATAATATATGTAGAAATTGGGGGTTTGAAATTTTTTTTTTTGAAGATGTTTGGTTATTACTGTAAAGGAAGTGATATTGTCAGTTTATTTATCAAAGTTGTAACTGCAACTTAGGCTACAATTTAGGCTGCAAATATGAAAAATCCATTTTATATTAGCCTTTGACTGGGGACAAGTTCATATCTACTGTCTAATGATAAACTGAATCCAATACTTATGTGAAATAATGAAAAGAATTGTACCAATTAATAACTTGCATATCAAGTTAATGGCTCACATATTTAGTGCAGTTAGAGTGAGTCTCACAAACTACACTAATGTGAATATATATTTTTTTCTTTGGCTATTATGGGTGAGGGACAGTCTATGCCTTAATCCAGGAATTTAAAACAATTAAAACAGCGTCTATCTAAACGGTGATCAGAATTTAATGTAATTGATAGCCTTATTGTTGTGGATATATTTTGAAATTAAATCAGACTCAATTTTGGTTGATTCTTTTTTTCCCCCTGTGTATGTAGCCAAAACATCTAACAAAGTGGATGAGTATAGTAGTTACACCCCCCCATACAAAAAAACAAGATAATGTTTTTCGTATTCCTTTATTTAAAATAAAAAAGTTTCATCATCAAAAGCAATGTACAAATGCTGTCATTACAACAGGATAAACACCAACTAAAGCAATTCAAACAAGAGAAAGATCCACATTTTAGATAGGCTTGATTTTGAAGTGTAGGCCAATTAGACTGAAGACGAGACATTTCAGATCTTGCACCAGGTAATAGAACACGCGAAGACCTTCAGGATCCCTAAACAAAAAACAAAACATAAGTGTTTCAAAAGATATGCCAATCTAGTTCAGGACCTTGGCTGCTAAATCATCATCCCACCACGTTTGGGAAATAGTACTTACTTTGACTGGTTGACATCAATCAAAGAGCCAATCTTGGAGGTTGTGAATGAAATGTGCTCATCTCCAATGACAATCTCCAGTTCCTGTGAGATTGATGGGAGGGAAAAACATCATCCCTAGATCAATGTGTCATAAGCACAAAAGAGACATCTAGTGGTCAGAGGGAATACAGCAAACTGATTTCAGAGGTAAAAAGAGAATGGATCATAATATTGAGTGAGAAAATGGGTAACCAAAGCAGGGGAAATAAGACAGTTTTGAGTGGTGGTGAGCTGCCAACCTGTCTGCCAACTCTATCAGGGGGTGGCCACAGCGCATCGTCCTCCTTGGTAATTTCACTGTCATCAATGATCCTCTTCAGCTCCTCCATGACACTCTTGTGTACATATGCCTACGTCGGTTCAAAATGTATACAGAAAACTGAATGCTCAAACATAAATCACATTACACATCACAGATACGAACAGGGAACAGAATTCAACTTCCAGACACTGCCTATTGTGAATGAGCGCCTTTACAGAAGTGGGGGAAAAGTGTCCCAATTGTTTTAGTCGGGCCTGCAATTCAAGGAATTAGCAAAAGTGTAAAAGCAATACCTCTTTCCTGATCATGACGTCGTTCTTGTAGTTGCTGTTGTTTGCATACCTCAGTTTACCTGCAAGATAACAAAGAGTTTTTTTAAAACTACGTTTGCAGAGAGAACATGCAGTCTCCTGAAGCAAAGCATTCACACGCTGCAGCTACCAACTGTACACAGTCCACATGGAAAACTGTAGGCTCACTGAGCTTTTCGTGATCATCCCCGAGTCGATTAGAATCTTTTGCAGATTCATTCAACATAAGTATGAGGTATATTTTCCATATATTGTTAACAAGAGTGGTAGAAAAACTAATCAAAAGGCTTCGGTCTAATGCGGCCTAGCTGAATGAGCTACAAGCTAGCAGCTTTAGCTAGCAAACAGGAAGGATAAAACAGCTAAATTGCCGCCTAACTCACCGTCAGGCCTGAACTCAAATTCCAGGAACTCGTGTCCGAACTTCCCTTTGTGCCCGACGTAATATCTCAAATAAAAGTCACTCGTCGACATTTCAAAACCTTCAGAAAGTGTCGATCTTTGCGAGGTGCAGGGGAGAAACAAAACTAACGTTAGCTAACAAAAAGTACCTCCGCAGCAACCTCGCTGCCCTTCTGCGCCTGCGCACCGGTGTTGCGAGTTGTTGAAAGTCGCGGTCTGACGACGTCATCACCTTCCGCCACCGGGGGTGAAGTGAGCACACGTGTGGTTTGTATTAAAACATGGCCGGCTCGGTGTCACAACAACTCGAGGATTTATTGAATCCCTTGCCTAAATTCGCGGATCCAGAGGATGATCAAGACGAAGAGACAAAAGCCAAGCTCGTAGAGAAATTTGACGAAGACGATGGCGACGATGGAGTCGGCCTCAGTGTTCTGCGGAAGCACAACAGATCCCTGCTCTCTGAAACGGACGGTCGCTACCTTGGAAAGCCGGTCTCCCGTAAACAGTTACTGGTGGATATTGACGGATCTGGAGAAGATGATGGTGACGAAGATGACGATATCATGGAACAGGAGGAAGATGATGGTGAGGATGAATCTGGAGATGATGATGATGATGATGATGGTGATGATGATGATGAAGAAGCTGGAGATGAAAATGAGGAGGAAGATGAAGAGTTGACGGCAAAACAGGGAGTGCTGCGCAGTGATGTAGTTGAGGTCAAAACCCTGGTGTCTAAGATGAGGGACACAGGCATCGATTTCCCCCAGGAAATAGACTTCCACAAGCTGACGGAAGGAATGGATGATCTGGGAGAGAGTGAGGAGAATGAGAGTAGCGAGGAAAGTGAAGAGAGTGATGGAGATGATGGCTCGGAGGAGGATGATGAGATGGAAGATGATGATGAAGACCAGGGAACTGTAAGGACATTTTCAAAAGAGAAAGTAGATGAAGAAGTGGAGAAAGGGAAGGCTGTAAAGGACCAACTTGCTTTGTGGGACCAATTGCTTGAGGGGCGAATTAAAATCCAGAAAGCTCTTGTGACTGCCAATCAACTTCCACAACCACAGACCTTCCCAGAGTTTAAGATGAGGGGTGGCGCTGAGTTTATGGGATCATTAAAGAATAGTCACAAAGCAATAAAGGCTCTCCAAAGGTCCCTTTTGGAGCTTCAGGATCAGCTTCTATACCAAAACCCAGACACAAGACCTGTCTCCCTGGGGAAGACCTGGGGAGCAGAAACCCAAAGTGAGGATGAGGAGATAAGTGGAGATGAGAAAGAGGAGGTGTTGGAGACAAGGGGATCTGCAGGGGAGTTTGGGCCACCCAAGCGTAAACTGGAGATGGCAGAGTACCCGGACTTCATGGCCAAGCGCTTTGCTGCTTTCCAGCCCTACCGCAACGCCACACTGCAGAAGTGGCATGACAAAACCAGGCTGACCATGGGCAAGAGCAGCAAGGGTTTTGGAGCGTTCGAAAGGAACATACTGACCCAGGTGGAGCAGGTGTTGATGGACAATGACAGGCTGGTGCGACGCACCCAGACCCAACGGTCTGAGTACAGGGTCCTAGGGAAAAAAGAGGCCTCCATCTCCACCTCTGAGACCATTTCCGGAGAGGGAGAGGAGGTGGAGCAACAGCTGAAAGCCAACACGCATCTCAAAGACCTGGATGAGGACATCTTTGACGACGATGATTTCTATCACCAGCTTCTGAGAGAGCTTATTGAACGCAAGACAAGTGCAGCAGACCCCAACGACCAGGTGGCTATGGGTAAGCAGTGGCTAGCCATCCAGAAACTACGCAGTAAGATCAAGAAGAGAGTAGATACCAAGGCCAGCAAGGGACGCAAAGTCAGGTTCCAAATCCACAGTAAACTGGTGAATTTTATGGCCCCTATTGATCACAGTTCAATGAATGACGAGGCACGGACTGAGTTGTATCGCTGCTTATTTGGTAACAACCCCTCGGTACAGGAGTGACCTTAGGTATGAGATAATCGTGTAGAGGAGACAGACAAGACAGCCACGGATACAAACACCTCAGTGCCTCTTACGCATATGCAGGAATGGTGCTAAGCAACAAGCTGGTTTACGCCCGAAAGATGCGTATAGCCTCCTCCTCTTGTGTGGCTAATGGCCAGTTCATGATGCATGTCAAGAGACCTGGCTGGGATTGCATTAGTTCATATTCTTGGCACTCCACCTTCAAGAGGTTAATGTGGACTCAGGCATATAGTTTATTAATGAACACACCTTGGACAAAGTGACTTGTTTTTTTGGCCTAATGCAGAAATTGTGATTAAATATTTTGAAATACCTGGGGTATGCCTAGTCTTGGCAACCTATCGTAGTACACTTTGTCAGACAAAACAAAATCCGTACTTTGATAACTGTTTAGCCCACTGAAAAAGTCTGAATGTCTCGCTGTGCATTTGACCAGTTTCATCTTTATTTGTTGTCAGTCTTGTAATACATCATTAAATTGATTACTCTCAACTGTTCACTTCAATATTATCATAGCAATTTGTTCTAATGTCATAACCAAGAAAGGGGCCCTCTGCATGAGTTGTTGTTAGAGTTGATGCATAACAGCAGAGCACTGTTAATAAAGACACATCTTCTAAGACCAGTGCAATCCATATTATTTTAGTTATGTAATTTAGAAAATCTAAACTAACTTACATGTGACTCATAGGTCAATTCAAAGGAGCAAAAATAGATTTATTACCTGAGAACTTTATCACAAGAAAAGAATGTATACAGAATGCAAATGGCAAAACAGATTTACATTGATAACACTGTAAAACACATTTTTTTATAGTGGGATACAGGATTCAGTAACAAGGAACGTGACAGTGTGTACTTGATTTAAACCTGCATGTATATTCACATTTAATATTCACATACTGAGGAATCTCCCCCATTCAATCTTAAAGGAATATTAACACTTAGAGGTCATTCCATAATAGATTGCTTTTTATGTCACAATGGATGTATGTCTCATCAAATGAGTTACTTACAGTATAGGAATATATACACTACTGAAGCATCAATGGAAACAAAATCGTGCTAAACACAGTATGGACGCAAAAACTAAAGAAAACCATTTCTTTGGTGGTTTTGTTATCATATAGTAAATGACTTGAGGTGAAAATTGGTTTTATTTCTTCGTGTAATATTTTCAGTTCAAATTAATGGATTAACAGAGCAATATCATACAACAAGAAACATCCAAACGAAAAATTGCGTTATTTTAAGGAATACATCTATTTTGTTTTGGTGGAAATGTGCTCTTTGTAGAGCTTGAAAAGGTTGCATTGATAATGTAAATTAATCAGGACTTGCAGTGAACCTTATAGGGAATAAAGTGAGGCCCTGTCATTAGACAGCACTTTGCCACACTGCATCTGTTTCACTATTTAAGGCTAAGAATATCAACTGATCGTGAATCTTGTTGGACACCGAAGCCTTTGAATATTTTATGTTAACTTTCTCCATTTCAGTGCTGTAGCAATGCAAGCAGCAATGATTAAAAAAAAAAAGTGAGCCTAATCAAAGACTCATGCTGAACCTCTGTCTAGCTCTCGCCCTTCAATCACATACAGTAAATAAAATAAAAATCCCGCCCCCATACGTTTCCTTCACCGGTCCAAACAAAACAGAATCATATTAAGGGAGACCCTTTGTTACTTGCCAATTGCTTCTGCCTTGTTAGCTACAATGTGGCACACATGCAACGCGTACAAATTAACGTTCCCTTCCTCTGTTGAGGATGAGCGTCGCGGTCAGTGGGGCCGACTGCTGGACTCTGTATTTTGCTGCTTCTGCGATGCTTCGTAGCCGTTAACGCAACCATTCATCCACTTGCTCAAACCGCCATTAAGAATGTCCTGGATGTGTTGAACTATAAGGTTTATGGCAACTGTAACGAGAGAGATGTAGGTATGCGTTCAAAATAGACATGATGTATAATCAAGATATAATTTATGTTTTTGACTTACTTTTTTCTTTTTGAAGAAATGTACTTTAAACCCTCCAATTCCAAAAGAGACAGAATACTGTGTACTCAGAATAGTTGAGGCTTCTGATTCACTTCCTTAGTGCTGATAGTACAATTCCCAGCTCACAGCATGAGAATAAACACAGCTGTGCCCTTCATGATAACACTGTTGAGACTAGCATCTTACAACATCTCAAACAGTACAGATAAACAGGACTGACTTGTAACAGTCTCTATAAAAGGTGGTCAACAACCTTGTGATTGTTTAAGCATCCCACAGTTTACAGAGAAAACACAAAAACTTACCAAGGTTATTGGCACCTCTGGGTATGATGACATCAGCATATTTCTTTGTCTAGACAACATTAATGAAGGCAAAAAAAAGATGAAAATGAATCTGTATCCAGGGACACAATCACACAAGCAGAGTGGAGTCATATTGCATGCAGAACAGGTACTCACTGGCAAACAGAACTCTTCAAAGGCGGGCTTGACAAAAGTAATGTACTGTGCAAGAACACTTTCCAAATCCCGTCCCCGTTCGCTTATGTCACGGAGCACTGAGGAAGGCGAAATAAGGGCATGGTTATCACAGATTTAGCATGTCTTAACAACTACTGACACTTGTCCTTTAAATATGCATTTGGCAGCGCCCATTCTTTTCAGTTCCCCAATGTGGTTGTGCGTCTCACCTCTGCGCGAGAGCCGCGTGTCTGCATCTGTATCCACAAACAGCTTCATTTGGAAGAGGTCTCGGATCTCGTGAGAATAGAACATCAGGATGCCTTCGAACAGCACCACGTCAGCGGGGTATACCGTCACAGTCTCTTCCTTCCTGCCATATATAAAATAAACATTTGACATAACACTCTGAAAACAAAGCTTATAGATTGTTCCTTATTCCTCACTCCCCTTGTAGTCTCTTTCCTGTACTCAGCAAAAAATAATAATTTGTAAACACTGAAAATGATGATAGTAATGTTTCTGTATTAATTTAAAGCTAACTCACCTGGAATGGGTGACAAAGTCATAGACAGGGATGTGTACTGTTTTTCCCTCCATGATGTCCCATAGAGTTGTGACTATGAGATCATTATCAAATGCGTCTAAAGTATGCATGACAAAGGAAAGCACAATATAGTCAAACGCATTTCTCTACTGCAGCCTGTTGAGGTCAGCCTTACACAGTAACACAGTTGAGGTCAGACTAGGATCCAAATTTAGTCCCAGAAGAAGGTGATGAGGATTACAGGATGATAAGGGCACCAGACACAAGGGTACCAAAAAAACACAGCCCCCATTCTGAAACAGACTACCCCAAAGTGTCCTAATGGGAGACACAGCTATACATTTCTGAGTAGACTTGCAGAACATGGGCCTGCCCTCGATTACCTTGTCACTGGATCACACATGAACAGAACAAAGCCCTTTTTGGTGACAAGGTAACTAACAAAAGACTAAGTGATAAAATACCTGGATGATCAAAGTTGAATTGTCCCTTGAGTGCCTTTGCCTTCTGTTCCGGGGTCAGGACCCTGTAGAAGCTGTCCTGGCTAAGGATAGCCACTTGCCGCTGGTGGTGGTCGATCTTGTTCTGCCCTAGGAGCTCCATGATCTTACTGCACACCGACGACTAGCCACAGAAGACAAGCAGAACAGAATGAGAAGAACTATGGTAACACATGAGCCTTATTATCTGACATAAGTTGGCACGCTACGGATTTACAGGAGCTTTGTGTTCTTAGGACACAGTTATTTACCATTTGACAGCCTTAGAAATTTAGCCTAAAACTATTTGATGAGACTCAATGCACACTGTCATTCAATCAATATTGTTTATGCAGATTAGAAGCTGTCTAAACTTAATTTCAACCCTCAGCTGATGACGTAGATGTATTCCAACTATAACCTAGTGATGGGGTCTAGTGGCCACTGATGGGAAGTCCAACAATCACTGAGGCCCTAATTCAGACCTTGGTAAAGAAAGTTTATTTCTGAATTAAGTTCTTGTTAAATTGATCACTAAGTAAATTATTCACTCCATGTCTAGACCTAGCAGACAGGGCGCGTGCGCATGCTCACACACACACATGCATACACACACACACATATACACACACCAGGTGGCTCAACAGTTGCTCCTTGAGGGGGAATGTGGTATCATACCAGGAAGTCTAACCAACAAACAACTGGTCTGGTGGACCAACTTGTTTTCTTGATCTAATGACTTGGGAGTCGACCTACCTTACCTTCACTTCTATTGCTGCTTATCAATTTATGAGCTACCTGGATGATAGCATTAAAAATTAGTCAAAGTATCGACCACTAAGCCATAGCCACACTGTTAGTGAACTACTCCACACCAAACTGCCAAACGCAGAAGCCCATAGACAAGAATACAGGGTCACTTCACCACTTCTTTTACTAGAAACATACATATCAATAACCAAATTTGTCACAAATTCTGAAGAGTGAAAAGGGTCCATTTTGTCAAACGTTAAATTATAATCATTACTCACTATTTTTAATTGTGCAAAAATATGAAATCAAAGGTTTTTGATCTTGACAGCAAAACATTTTATGCACATTTCCGGCGAGTCCGTATGCAGGTTTAACATTGGCAAATTGCCCACAGTTCAAAACAAAAGACTAGTGGCGTAAATAGATGGAAGATGATCCAAATGTGTAAATAAAAAAAAAATTAAAAAAAGATATTTATAAAATCAACACATCGGCTATTATAGCTTACATAGGCTAATTGATATATTCATGAAGGTTTAAAGACAGCAGTGGCACATTTTAGGTTGTGAAAAATAGGCGATACAATTATGTAGGCTAGTACTTGGTTATGCAGAACCCGTTGATTTTTTAATTTAGCCTACTCACTCTATGCGCTTTTAAATCGTTCTCCATTGATTTATACTTTATTATACTTTAAATGCATACTTTATTAGGCTTGTTCTACAACATTTCTCAGATCTACAGTGACAATGCGCAGCGGACACTATTTCACTTGATTGGGTAGAAAATGGAAATCTCTCTTTTTTTTTTTTAATGAACTCAGATCAGCTGTTATGTAGGCTAGTAGAACCACCCTTTGGACTCCCGAATTTGAGAACTAGAAGATAGGCTGCGTCTGCTAGATTTGCGAAGGTTTCAGGTTTCTACCAATACCCAATAATAACACTTTATACAAGATACGCATGCTTAGGATATACGCACATGTGGCCTAACACTTGCCATCAGGTTTGACAGGGCCTCCATCACTCTAATTAGTGACCGAGGCTTTTTCAGGCTACCGACCGATAGGCCTAATTAATATAAATGATAAAAACATGATCAACATGATTAGCCTATATGCCAGGGGGCGTCAAAAAAGTGTCATCCTTAAATCTATTAAATGTTGAATCAAAAATAGACAAAATACAGATTGAGGCTACCCTGACATGTTATTCCCATTGTGTTGTTTTGCAGGCAGTTAACGCAAAGACAGCCTAAAAATCCTTAAAAATGTTTTAGATGTGCCAACCTTGCCACTGGCAGTTCCTCCGGCAACGCCAATGAGAAAAGGCTGACGATTATTAGGCTCATTTTCGGCTTGGTCATCTGCCTTTGTTTCGCTGTCGCCTGCCATGCTTCATCTGCAGCGCTATGCGGTCCTCTGACACTGGAGGGTGCTTGAGCTGGAGGTGCGCTCCTCCTATGATGATGATGATGATGGTGGTGGTGGTGGTGGTGACGATGGGACTGTTACCAGATGTGTTTTGTGTGTGTGTCAGGTTTACTGTAATTTTTTTTTTTATTCTTTTTTTTATTCCCGTTTCATTGTAGTTATTTTATGAAGTGCGTTTTGTGTAGATTTACACATTGATCGATATATTAAAGGCGTATATTACTATATAAATCTCTTTTGACTTCACTATCATGGCAATGGTTAAAATACTAAAGCTGTAGGCTAAATAATTGCCATTCATTTTTATCCTTCAGTTCATATGTCTATAGGTTTTGGTTACATTTTTTATATTCAAATTATTATCTAAATAAAATGTATTTAGTCACTGTGAAACCTAATATGCAGGATTGTGAATACTCAATTTGAACGTTTTAATGATTTCTCTGCTGAAAAGCGATGAACCGGAAGTACTTCCGCCTGTGTGACCTTTCCGCTAACGCTGACCTAGCTTAATAATACCGAAACATAGATCAGTGTAAATGCGGTGAGGGGGCTTTTTTTTTCTTTTTGAGGGTTTGTTTTTTTTATACTTGCAGATAAACGGAACAGTAAACTTAAAACAACTACACAAAAATGAGTACTATGTTCGCAGACACGATTCTTATTGTGTTCATCTCTGTTTGCACAGCTCTGTTAGCCGAAGGTAAGCGTGTTGCTCCTGGGGTTGATACCAGATATTATCCCAGGAAAGCAGTATATAACATTAACTTTTCAACACATTCAGATTAATATAAACAAGGAATCATCAGTATCAGCTGTTATTATTACGATTGATCCGGTTCATGTTATTGCTGAGTTGAAGGCGGGCAGTAGTTGGGTGAGCTAGCTAGATAGCCAGCTAGCGTTACCACATGTCCCCACTAGATGAGGGTAATCTCTCCCCCTTTAACCGGACTGTTACGGTAGACTTTCAGCTTTTGTGCACCTGCAATCCGCTTTCCAAGGACATTATTCAAGGTCACTTGGTTCCAGCTGGAGATGCCAAACTGGCATGTACATACCCAATTCCAAGTTCTTCTTTGACGTGTCTTATAACACTTTATAGTCACTATAAAACTCATGCTGGAACCAACATACCTGTATATATTATACCTCTAGTATACCTGTATATAATATTCCTCTATCTGTACATATCCCCTTCTAGTTATACTGCTGGCCAGTATGACTACTCCCATAGCAATCTAGTTTACTCACCTGTACATTGTACATTGTATGTTGCACTTATTGTTACATTTGCACTCTGGTTGGATGCCAAACTTCTTTTCGTTGTACTGTACTTGTGCTGTATAATGACAATGAATTTTAATCTAATCTAATCCAACGTGGTCTTGCAACTCGTGAGTTCTTAAGAGTTTTAGTGATGTGGTTTTGCTCCTTGTAGCTCTCTGTTTAACGTAAAGTTAGATGTCAAAAAATGTCAACTTCTAACCCTCGATATGTGTTGCCTCGTTTTGGTAACAGCCACGATTTGACATCCGCACAACACATCTGGAGTTTGCCATCAGCACACCACAGAGGCAGTGTTTAATAATGTACCCCCCACCCCAATCATAATTATAACTCCATCACATTTTATCCTCAGGTATTACATGGGTTTTAGTGTATCGGACTGAAAAATACAAGAGGCTAAAGGCTGAGGTGGAAAAACAAAGCAAAAAACGTGAGTGACTTTGGATCCTACTAAATGTTGCAGTGATTTTATTTTTTTATATAAAATAGATATTTCTGTAGCCTAATAATATTCACTGTGGACTTTTTCATCAGTTGAAAAGAAAAAGGAAACCATCACAGAATCAGCAGGACGTCAACAGAAGAAAAAGATTGGTAAGAAATGACTTTATCCTAAAGGCTGAAACAGACTCCTCTTAAGGTACTGTACATGTAAAAGTCTCTTCGTAGGGATGCAAAGAAAGGGTTTGTGGGTAACCGTAGTTCACAGACGCTGACTGAGCAGCTAATGCACACACTCCCGAAATCTAAACTTCGAAATCAAAATCTCACAATGTAGTCTGTAGCTGGTTTAAGGAATCATTGGCAAGCTGGTGTAGGCCGTCCTTAAACGCACAATACACGATTGGTGTGAATGGTCACGTCATCCCACTTCTATTTGTATGTGTGGTACAGTGTGATGTGGCTGTTTGGAAGCATTCTGCCTAACAGAAAACTTTTATAAGCCACGCAAACACGGTGAACTCCTCTGTAAGATGGCTGACGCTGACTGAAGCAATGTGTAAACCAAAACAACAGTGTCGTAATTCCTTGCTTAGCCGCAACAGGGCAGAACTTGGAAAAACAATCGCAGATTGTGCCTTTAAGTGAATGGTGATAGTGTGTTTTAGGCATAGATTGATCATCAAACACACTGCATTTTTTTATGAACAGCTATGCTAAATTTGGATCCTATGAGCTCCTTAGGGCTGACCATGACGGTGTTTCTTCATAATCAGTATATGCTTCTAAATTTATTACAGAAAGACAAGAAGAGAAACTGAAGAACAACAACAGAGACCTGTCTATGGTGAGATACACCTAATTGTTTACGATGCATGTGTTATCTGATAAGCTAATGCCATCTGTATTGAAAATGACTTTATATTTGTATGTATTTATTTTTAGGTACGGATGAAGTCCATGTTTGCCATAGGCTTTTGCTTTACTGCATTGATGGGCATGTTCAACTCCATGTAAGTTTTTGCTATAGACTAAGCACTGTATAAAGCAAATTTTCACTTGGGTAAAATATTATCACAATTTATTTCAATGATATGGTGTGAGAGAGGTTGACGCCATTGATGTAATCACTACCACATTAAGACGTCTCAAAACCCATTTTGGATGCAATGGACAGATCTTTGAAAATATCATACAGAATGTTGTAAATTAAAATACATTTTTTGTAAATGGCTTCAGCTATTATGTGATAGCTGTGATAACAAATTATTATTATTAAATGATGAGAACCCAAAGTGTTATATCAAAGTGACATATTGTTTTGAATGTACAATTAATAAAATTCACTACTTTTTCTTGTTTTGTCTCTGTTCAGTTTTGATGGGAGGGTGGTGGCCAAATTGCCATTTGTCCCACTGTCCTATATCCAGGGACTGTCGCATCGCAACCTACTGGGTGAGGATTACACTGACTGCTCATTCATCTTTCTCTACATCCTTTGCACCATGTCCATCAGACAGGTAACTTTTATTTGATTTCAATAGATTCCAAATAAAATGTTGAATTTTTGAATCAAATACCTGCTTAAATCATTAAGAATGAATGGTCAAACATTATGTGTGCTTCTTTAATTGCCATTTTTGCCAACATTTTCTGTTTTAATTTGGGTAACCAAGGTTGATATGTGTTCAGATGTCAGATGGCAAACTTTTAATATAGGACAAAATTCTAGTATTTTTAACCCATTATTGACACATACCTTTGAGACACATTTTGAGGGGTTTTTTTAACCAATGTATCAGGCAGGTTGTTGAAACAATGAGTACATTTACATGCACACTGATATTCCACTATTATTCCCAATATGACAATATTCCAAATTTGATATGGGTCATGTAAACGGCATAGTTTAGATATTCTGAATGTAGGTACGCTGCCTAGAGTGCTTTTTGTGCTGAAATGAAAAAAGGGTGAATCGGGACCACTCGGTTCATTTCAGCTCCTCTTCATCATGATTGGCCAGCTGATAAAAAAGCGGTTCACGTCATATGTGCTTTTCTGAAATAGTTCAGTTGCAATATGCTTAGTAGGAATATTGTCTTTTTCGGAATGAAGGCAAAAACCAGACTATTAATGTGCATGTAAACATAGTCATTGTCACATGGATGTATTGGAGTGAAAGGTTCATAGTGTGTGTCAGATTTGCAGAATTAGAACCTTATAAACACAGTTTAAAATTTTGCAATCTCCAAATGCTGCGCCACAGAATTCCATTCTTTCTTTCTTATCTTTGTTTGACAAGGTATTAATTATTTATGGGTTGATAGATAAGATTTAGTGCAATAGATTTTGAATGGAATCAGGTTAACAACAGGTAACAACATCAGCGCTGTTGAGAAAAGTTGAGGAAAAAAATGGTCAAGGTAATAACCTGCTGACAATATATAAATAGCCTTTATTAATTTATTTCAACTTGGTGGATTTCTATCTAGCGTTGAAAGTTCAGAAAGTTGAAACCTCGGAAAATTAAACCGTACCAGAGACACAATCTAAAACTGTTTCAGCATCAGTTTTGTGTCCGCTTGCCTATAGACCTATTTGCTGACGACGTCATGACAAATATGCGCGCGCATCTTTGGGGCAAAAAGGTACAAAACATAGCGAGCCACAAGCGTGTTGCTCATCAGAAAATAGCTAGAAATGGTTGTGCAGTAGGCTGTGCCATTCGCAGTGAGCAAGGATTTAAATTCTTTAGTATTCCAAGTGGATCTCATCCATTCAAAACAAATAGATGAAGGTTATGGCTCCAAGCCATAAAAAGAGCAGATTGGGGCAGTGATGGACGGAAGGGTTACGAAAGTTTGTGTGGAGCCCATTTCATATCAGGTAGGTAACATCAATCTTGCACGCTATCAGAAAAACAAATGTTTTTTCTGCTTTCTGCCCCAAGGCTGCGCACGCATCCAATTTTGTTTGTATACAGTTAACAGGTCTATTGTGACACATGTTCCACCATATTTTCATCAAAATGCCAGCATATAATTTAACCAACTGTCAAACATGAATTCTCTGGCTCCAGTGTCTGTAATTATGTTATTTGACCTAGTCCAAAATATCGCACTGCAACAATAACATGCAAATATTATCCTCTTTGCTGACGTTTTCAACTAACATGGCCATATTTTTTAAGCATTGTCATGTTGGTGTTTTTCCTCTTTACTGACATGTATGCTCAATATCTGTCTGGTATAATTTCCACCCACAGAACATCCAGAAGATGCTGGGTCTTGCACCCTCCAGAGCTGCGACAAAGCAAGCTGGAGGCTTCCTGGGACCTCCCCCCCAAGCAGCTAAGTTTTCCTGATCATCACGGACAGTCTTAACAGTCCTGTTCAGACACTGCACTGCGGCTGTATGACTTTGCAGATGTGGCAGCTCTTTCGTCAGAGCACAGAACTGTTCATGCTGTGATGGAATAACCGTTGTATTACACTGCCTGCATCCTGAATTTGAATCTTCAGTCTTTTGTCGCTTATTTAACTTTTAGATTCCCTAGTCAGTCTTAATCTTTTTGATTTACAAATGATGAGAGTATCTACTATTGTGCAGCAGATGCCATACATTGCTTTGAGGCTTTATGATATATTGGCAAAATAATCATTTAAGTCATTCAACAGTGTTATTGTATGTCATTCTCTGTATCCCTGTTTCGTATAGATAAATAAAGTTTTATGATCAAATTTTTATGACCATGTTTTATTTGACTTGCATTGTACGTAGACATGATTGTGCAGTTATTGCATTGCTTTGGTTGCTTTGAAAGGCAGGTTCAGAGTAAGCTTTGTAATAGTCTCATAGTTTTGAAATGTCAGTCAGATGGTTTGGCAAAACAGACTGAGGTTGTTATTGTTTAATAGGTGTGTTGAACCTTTGGAAATAAAAGGAAATGGTGATTACTGTATGTGTTTTTTAGGGCACGGGGCCAATGAACAGGGAGTGCTGCCAAGTAGGAAAGTCATGCTGACATAGTCTGAACTGGAACCCCATTGACATCCGCCAAAAATTTCACAAGACTTCAGCTAGTATCTACATGCAGTAATGTGGAAACTACATGGAGTTCAACCACTAGTTTTATTGTATTTTGCAGTGGTTTGTTGTAACTATTATTTTTTTAGTAGATAACTACAAATTAATTTTTCCCCAAAAAAATGGAAGGCCTCTTTTCCATTTCTACCTTGATTGTTGCATTACTTTCATTTTAACTCATCACCAAGTATCCTGTAATTCGATGCATTCTTGCAAACCAGGTTTCTATTTAATATTTTTCTCTGAGCTGAGCAAGCGTTCTATGCTATTTTTCAACACTGTCCTGTCACACCTGTTGGCCACTGATCAGTTACTTGCAACAGTTTAGGCATTACATTCCCAAGGGCACCTAGACGGTTACTTGTGGAAAAAGAGGGGAGAGCATCGACTTTGTACGACTTTATAATCATTAACCCACTTCTCTGATTTTGAAGGTAGTTAAATGGGGACTGTTTTGCGTTCGATCACTTTAAATCACTATCACCATTTCAATGTGCCAGTGTCCAAGCCAGAAAGAATCATGTATGTTGATAGAAACAATCAACATAGGTTGCTTAAATGTATTTAAAGTTTAAAACTTTAAGTGGCAAATTTTAACAATGTGTAGTTGAAGGTGTAGTTGAACTACTTTTTCAAATAGCATGACAAAAGCCATTTCTGTATTTTTCAAGTTTATGTGCCACTTAACTAAACTTATTTTTTGTGGGTACTTCAAATATTATTTAATGTCTTGCAAAGTGAATATGTTGATAGTGTGGTTAATAATAGTGGTTCATGGTTCATAATAGTGTTTCAAATGTTTTTTTGTTTTTTTTCAGTGAATAATAATTGATTCTGAAACTTAATAACAAACATAAAACAGTGTGAGAGTTTCTCACTTGAGGCCTGTTGAAAAGAAAAGCAGGGTTTTAATTTTCTCAATAAATACATTGTTGGGAGTGGAATACAGTATCATCTAACACAGTACATACTGCTGTATACTTGGCTATGAATGCATATGTTTGAGATTCTGCATGTGAGAATGTGTAAAATGCTCTTGTGCAAGGTACAATATGGAGTCCTGTCAAGCTTGATAAAATATGATTTTCTTATATTTTTGGTAAACTGGCTCACATTTTAGAAATCATATATCAGCATCTAATCTGACGCCTTTTCATCAGCTGAGATATACAAAATGTTTATTGTCTTAAATTCAACACGTTAAATAATCCCCTGGCATGAGCACATTACTGAATAAAGGTAAATATACCAAATAGTGGTTCAAATGTAAAAAAAATCAAATTTTTACATTTGATGTAAAATAAATCACATTTGGACATCCGACAGATCCGTATTACGTAATGTAAAAGGGGCGTGGCCTGCTGTATTTTCCACTTGGATTTTGGAATTTCTTTAGTAGGATTGAACTCATTTCGTCTGCAAGGTCGTTCACGGTAAAGTAACTTTCATTTTGCATGTGTATGTTCTGCTTTGCAAAATATTTGTATTAAGCTTTTTTAGACGTGTATCTTGTACACCAGGATTCATCTCCGTGCTATTTGAGTGCACGTCGCCAACATGTGCAGATAATATGTGCAGATTAACACGAATAGCGGAACATTAACATGCTGTGAGCGTCAAGTGTTATGAATCACTTCTCGCTGTCTGTATTATAACAGTGTACTTGCAGGTTCATTGCATATTACGATGGCCCAGTCGATTCTGAACACGATGCCCGGAGCCTCGACGGGAACCGTCGTCGTGACGGATCATCTCAACTTCTGGGCTGGAAGTCGAGTCAAACCCAGGGATGGAAAAAACTCCGAGCCCGTGTTTGAACCCGCTACCGGTAAATACCGTCATGTTATTCATTATACTTATGAGTCGTGGGGATGTCAATAACTACTTTTAGAGAAACATAAGAGTCCCCGTTCAAAGTTTTGTAGGCTATCATAAGGTTGTACATGGCCCCGCATTGGCCATGGGGGGAACAAAACAAAACAAATCGTGGCCACGATTTACTACGAGATATAAATCGCCCCCTTGTTTTGGTTAAAGATACATTCCGTTATCTCGTCACACTATTTCGCGTGCACTATTTCGGACAGAGAGCGGTGTGTGGGTGTGTGTGTGTGTGTGTGTGTGAGAGTGAGTGACTGAGATAATGTCAACGCCCACCCGATAGCATTTCGTTAGTTGAATGAGTTTAACTGTAGTGTTTTCCTGTTCCCACTGTGCGGCCCGTAGTTATGTAACTGAACTAGTTTCATTTCTGTATACCCTTCTTGTGGATGTCACAATACATTTCAAAGTGAATTGATTAAAAAAACAAAACAAGATAAGTAGATTTAGCTAATAGATTTAAACAAAAAAAAGTTTTATCTAAACTTGAGATCTGCTTGTCTGCAGAATTTGTTTATTATTAATGTAGTTGAAATTTCATCAATCGTTTAATCCTGTCGAGGATCCGACAAGCCTCTTGTTAATTCCTGGAGTTCAACCACTTTGTTAAACCCATATGGTATTCCTTCTGTGTCTGCAGGCCACATCTTGTGTGAGATGGTACCTTGTGGGGCTGAGGAGGTAGATCAAGCCATAAAGAGTGCCCACACAGCCTACCTAAAATGGAGCAAGATGGCAGGCATGGAGAGGGCTCGGATTATGCTAGAGGCTGCCCGCATTATCAGGGTAAGATATTCAGTTTGACTGTCGTTCAACTTGAATGCGGAGTGGTTTTGTTCCTGCCATTGATGAGAGATGGGTTATTCCTACTGAGGTTGCAAGAAAGTTGCCTGTTTCACAGTTTTGCACAAATAAATTACATTTGCACTCTTGCAAAAAGTATGCAGTAGGCTACTAGGTGTTCATTAAATACCCAAATGGGTTTTCCTCCCTGTAGGCCTCAATTTCCACAGACCTAAAGACCCTTTATTGCGTGTGTGTCTGTAACCTCACTGAACTTGAAACCCATTTGCCTCTGTCATTGCATAATCTTAAAGCTATACAAATGTAACACTACTAAACTGCCACAATATCTTTTCCAATAGACACCGTTTGGCAGATTTTTTTTAGCCAACAAATCTATTATCTTTTCATAACATTGTGGTGCATTTCAAATGTCAATAGGAGCGAAGAGACAACATTGCCAAACTTGAAGTGATAAATAACGGCAAGTCAATTACTGAAGCACAGGTGGATATTGATATTGCCTGGCAGTGCATAGAGTACTATGCTGGCATGGCTTCTACGCTTTCAGGTGGGTGCAAAGAGTCAAATGTGTGATCACCTTTTGTGTAATAAGATATTTGATGCTTGTGCAACACCCTTAGACTGACAAACAAGCCCAGATTGACACAATCGCTGCCTGCACATTGACCGACCAGTATGAGGTGATCAAGAGAGTACACAACACAGTGGTGCCGACAGATAGAAATCTTTATTTCAGTTATGGGGGGAATTAGTGGAAAGGGATAGAGGGGTTGTAGCGCGCCCCAGAAAGGGCAACGCATGATCTCAACTGATAAGAGAACTCTACTAAACTACCACAGTACATTTTGAGCATTAAGTAGCATTCCACACTAAACTACAAAAGAGGGGAAATGTTTAACAGGCCTGATATTATTCAGTGCAGTCATGGTGTATTGTTGCATAGCTCTATTGGCTTCTCATTTTTGTAGGTCAGCATGTCCAGCTCCCCGGGGGATCATTTGCTTACACGAGAAGGGAGCCCCTTGGTGTGTGTGTGGGGATCGGAGCCTGGAACTACCCCTTCCAGATTGCATCATGGAAGTCTGCTCCTGCCCTGGCATGTGGTGAGTTTGTTTGCAACTCTACTGTATCTGTGTGTGAGTGTGTTTGTTTATTTGTTATCCTGTTTGGTATTACTTTCTCCCTGTATCATCTAAGAGCAGGTGTCCTTTCATCACCAACAGTCATGTAACCTATAGCGTGACACTATCTTCTCATCCTCAGGTAACGCCATGGTGTTTAAGCCCTCGCCATTTACTCCTGTGACTGCTGTCATACTGGCTGAGATCTACAAAGAGGCAGGTGTACCTGACGGACTCTTCAATGTGGTACAAGGCGGAGCAGAGACTGGCACCTTGCTCTGCCACCACCCCATGGTAGCCAAAGTCTCCTTCACTGGAAGTGTTCCAACGGGCAAAAAGGTACACAGACAAGAGTTACTGTGTCTTGCTGCAACTTAAAAGATGGATTCAGTCACTTCACATGACTTAGATTAGATCTTTATTGTCATTGTGATCAGATCTTCAGCAGCTCTCAAAGGTTTCACCAGCTCTTGGCCTAGTGGTAGAGTGTCCGCCTTGGGACTGGGAGATCGTGGGTTCGCGCCCCGGTCGGGTCATACCAAAGACCATAAAAATGGGCCCCATTGCCTCCCTGCTTGGCACTCAGCAGTTAAAGGGTTGGACTTGGGGGGTCAGATCACCAATGATTCCCACGCTGCCGCTCACCGCTCCCTCAGGGGATGGGTCAAATGCGGAGGACAAATTTCACACTTAGGTGTGGGACTTTAACCTTTAACCAGTGCTTCTTAATACAGTATGTTCCCTTCCACCCAGATCATGGAAATGTCTGCAAAGGGGGTGAAACCTGTGACTCTGGAGCTGGGAGGGAAATCTCCCCTCATTATCTTCAAGGACTGTGAACTAGAGAACGCCATCAAGGGTGCGCTCATGGCAAATTTCCTCTCCCAGGGCCAGGTGAGGCAATAGGGCTTGTTTTTCTGCTTCCTGTACAACGTACGCAAGATCACATCTTCCTTTTGTCATGGAAAATATTAATTCACTATCCTTGCGACTTTGTCAAGCAAATGCTTCACCTAGTCAAAGACCCTTTGTTAATCTCGACCTCTTACTTTTCTCAAATGTATAGGTTTGCTGTAATGGGACCCGAGTGTATGTGCAGAGAGAAATTATGCCACAGTTCCTGCAAGAAGTGGTCAAGAGGACCAAGGCCATCCCTGTTGGTGACCCACTGCTGGAGGGCACCCGTATGGGAGCGCTGATCACCAAGCCACACCTTGAAAAAGTGCTGGGATTTGTCAGTCAGGCCAAGAAAGAGGTGCATTATTATTATTATTATTATTATTATTATTATTATTATTAATAAGTCTTTGCATCATGGAGGGTAAATTGGGTAGTTTAACATGCACATAAGCCAGCTTCCTTAGCACCTCTGTGCTTTACCAAACTACAGGTACATCCCATTACAATTACCTGACGTCAAACCATATATCAAGTTATGGTATTTTTTTTTGTTATTTTAGTTTTCATAGTTATTTGACTGATATCTCTATTTTCCTAGGGAGCTAAAGTGCTATGTGGAGGGGAGCCATACACCCCCAGTGATCCCAAACTGAAAGGAGGCTACTTCATGTCGCCTTGTGTTCTTGGTGTGTCTTTTGAAACATTTTCTGTGATATGTTTCTTTTTTTTTTCTTTTCTTTTTTTTTAAACATTAAATTGTGTGCCCAACTACTGATCATATGATACCAAGTGGTTTGAATCAGTTATAGTTCTAACTGTATATTTGCTCTAGTGCTCTAGTGTCATGCAAAATTATTTCTCTCAACACAGACAACTGCAAAGACGACATGACATGTGTGAAGGAGGAGATCTTCGGCCCTGTGATGTCTGTTCTGCCTTTTGACACCGAAGAAGAAGTTCTCCAGAGGGCAAACAACACTACCTTTGGATTGGCCTCTGGAGTCTTTACCAGGTCTGCATGAAAATGGGAGCATTGTCTGCGTCTCTCTCTACACTCTGATGCAACAGCTTGTGTATATAACACTGACCTTTTACACTAGAAGATAAGAACGTTATTGCATCCCATTGTTTGCAGTGCAGGATGCTGACGAAGCAATCATTTTAATACGGTCCTTCCAAACTTTATTTGATTGCTCAAGAGTAGGGCACGGTGTCAATCATTCAGACTGGGTGAGGGCAGATGAGGTAACCTGCCCTCTGAGCCATGTGTATGTTTGTGCAAACCTCTCGCTTTTTGTCCTGTTGTGCTCTATATCCATATGGGCTTTAGTGTCATATTTTTTTCCCCTTTCTTGTCTCCCTGTAGGGATATATCACGAGCCCATCGTGTGGCTGAAAACCTTCAGGCAGGAACCTGCTTCATAAACAACTACAACGTCAGTCCTGTGGAGGTGCCTTTTGGAGGATATAAGATGTCAGGTTGGATAATTTATTAACTCATTCAGCTTAACAGGCCATGATTACCACTTGTGTCATAGATGGAAGGAAAAACATCAAAAAACATCAAAATGTAGCAAATCAGTAGTATAAAGTACTTCCATACTAGGTTATCATTGATCTCCATTGTGTTTTGGCAGGCTATGGGAGAGAGAACGGCCAAGTAACGATTGAGTACTACTCCCAGCTGAAGACTGTGGTTGTGGAGATGGGCGATGTAGACAGCCTCTTCTAAACAACCCTCATCATGTCAAAGAAACTCTACACCCATCTTTGCTTAAATGTTTAGAAATGCACCAATAAAATTTGTTATATTTGGCACTGTATTTTCCTTTTTAACATGCACTGAATTACAAATAGGTATCGATACTCAATACTTTTAAGGTGAATCAAACCAGTGCCGAGTAGTATTGAAACTTCTGCAGTCAATTGATACCCACTTTTGATCTTTTTCATGCCCAGATCTGGGGGGGAAATGCAGTCACCGCAGTGTGGCGTTTTATGCAACTAAATGTTTTCATTCACATGATAGGTATTGAATTAAGTACTTTATTTGTATTGTTATCACTATAAGGGTACTGGTATCGTAATTTTTAAAACAACACCCAGGCCTATTACAACAAGGACGTAGAGATGCCTGTATGAATAAAGCTTTTTTTAAAGAATTGAAGTACTGGACTACCATCATGAGTCTACTCACAACCCTTTACAAATTTAATTTATTAATGACCATTCAAATTAACTTGTTTTTAATAATTAGGATTGCAATTTCAACATACTTGATAAATACAGGTCCTGGTCCCAGACACAGCATGAAGAAGCAAAGCCTAGAGTTTTAAATATAAATGTTATGATTTTGTAATTATTATTATTATTATTATTTAAATCGGAAGCAAATTATTACAAATGCAAGCCCAGGAAACCTGAAGTAATCTTAAAATCAACTAAATTCACAATCAGTGTTTAAGGTTAGAAATGCCATTGGCTCACACCAAGAAGACTAAAAGCCTTGTCAAAATCTAGTGTATGGCTGGACCATGGCCAAAAGCCTTGTCCCTAGAGGGCTTTTAATTTGAAACGGATACATCGGCCAATTGGGAAACTCCAACACTTGGCCTACCGATGCTGGTTCCAAGTGCATGTCGGATTGATCGGATGATAGTTTTCTCAGAGAGTGGAACTCAGAAGGAAGCCCAGTGTTATTGGCATGCCTTTCTTGTAATATCGTCTAAACAAGCACAGTATGGGTTTCCGCTGTCCATTCACTTCCTGCCCTCCATCTGAAATTTGCGTGTCATCGGAATCATGTGACTGCAAACAACCTATGGTATAACTATGGTGTCAGTCAGATAGTGACAGACATTCGTCCCGCTTTTGCGGTCCAGCCAAAAAGTAAATTTCCTTTAGATACAATATTCTCACTGTCTATGCCTTTTTATTTCTCATTGCTTCTGATAGAAGAGGTACCTGGTACATATAGTGTCTAGTTATTACTATTTACTTGGTGACACCTGACACTTGCTCTGAAGATGAAGATTGCCGCCATGGCACATAAGCACATTAAAGTACAAAGTGTTGCAAAGTCTGATAATGGTCACAGCATATGCAGACTGTCCACGAAATACTAAATACACGAAATACTCGACTTCGCCTGTAAACTATTATTTCTGAATAGAGTGATTGATAGATGATATTGCGAAGGAGCTTTTATTTTGAACATGTCGGACCGGAAGTTGTTCCTGCATTAAAAAGAAGCTTAGCTTATTCAATTCCTGTAGTTCCACTTATTACATTTTATACCAGCCTAAACCGTTGACAAAATGCAGGTAATAATTTCTTATGAACTACATATTGCTGATTTCTTTATTCGCCTACGATTAATCCCGAAACCTCTCGGTGTTTAACGTTAGTTTTGATTTGTATACTTTTGATGTGATGTTAACGTTAGCTAGCTACAGCGTTGGCTAACTAAAATGAACAGTAAGTAGCGTTGGGTTAGCTAGCTAAACTTGTCCCCTATGTTTTGATACGATCGACTGGAATGGTCTGTACCTTTAGAAAAGATTATTTTTTGATAATCCTTTGATGATCCTCCTTATGTCTCACTGTCACTTAGCAACGAGAGGAGAAACAACTGGAGGCATCGGTTGAATCACTCGCAACTCGTGTGGAACATCTTAAAAACTCCCTCCTTAGTTTTATTTACAAGTTGGAAAATGACTATGAGCGACTAACATGGTAAGTCAAGTATTGTTTTTTTGTTTTTGTTTTTTATTTAACAAGGTGAGCTCATTGAGATAAAGAATCGCTTTTTCAAAAGCGACCTGGCCAAGAGGCAGCAATTTACAATACAAATAGTTACAATGCAAATAGCATACATATAATAACTGACTGGTATAACTGATTTAAAAGCAGTGACAAGCCCCAATGCTTTCAAGTTCCTTTTTCTTAAGAAATGCAACAAAGTGTTTACGTGTGTATTGGTGGCATTCAGTTGTCAGTTGTCCCATTCGTTTTAAAATGCTGTTCATAAAGCACTTATGTCTACTCTTAATATAATGTGTTTATGTCATTTAGGCCCTCTGTTTTGGACAACTTCGCTCTTTTGTCTGGTCAGTTGAACACCATCAATAAACTCCTTAGGAATGAGAAGACGCCGTCGTTTCGCAACCAGGTTATAATACCATTGCTTCTGTCTCCAGACCGAGACGAGGAACTAGCAGTAAGTATCTCTCCGTTGGCAAAAAGGTTGTCTTGCACGTATGTGACCTATCTGGTTTTGTACTTTTCACCACCCCTGTTTATTCTTCATGTGCAGAAACTAACAGAACAGCGTGTACCTGTGTTCAGCCATGAGATTGTACCGGACCACCTGCGAACCAAGCCGGATCCAGAGGTAGAAGAGCAAGAGAAGCAGCTGAGTGCGGAGGCTGCACGTATTGGACCAGAGGTGGCACAGGTAAGATGGTGTGATGGAGGATAACCGTCTTGGGTCTTGTATTTGCAAAACTTGAAAGTGCTTCTACATGATTAAAAATTGTTTTAACTGCAATTAATTTCTGTCCAAGAAATGTATACATTTTTATAATATCTTAAAAATGTAAGTAATTTGCGATGTAATCCCTCTCAACAGAAACAGATTCAGACACTGAATAAATTGTGTTCTAATCTGCTGGAAAAGCTGAACAATCCTCGTGATGACAGAGATTCAGAAAGTTCAGGTATGCTTGTCATTATCTTGAGTTGTATTGCATATGGATTTATGACCAATTTAATGAGAATATCCTTTCTTTCAGCAATAAGACAGAACAAACCATCTTTCAACCCTGCTGATACCAATGCATTGGTTGGGGCTGTTGCATTTGGAAAGGGGCTTTCTAAATGTAGGCCCCCTGGCCCAGTGGCCCCTGGACATCCAGGACAAGGGCCTTTGATTAGCGGTGGTCCAACGTTACAGCAAGTTACCATTGGTGGTGGTTCAGGCCAACAACCAGGAATGGGAGGGCCTGTGGCTCAACAACAGCAAGGACAACAAGGTAGGACCTCTCTAGAGTTACAGACAAAGCTCTTAAGATTAATGTTTTTTATTTGCATAGTGACTAAACATACACGTAAAGTCATTAAACATAGACATTTACCAATACACAGGATATGATAACTAAAAGTAATAAAATATGTAAAAAAAAAAAATCCTAGATAACGGCGACGTAATCAATAATCTGCGGGAGAAATGACAAAACCCTTAGGGGCTTATAGAAACATCAACCTAAAAACAATAATAGAGAAATCAAGCTGACAAGCGATGGTGACCATTTTAAAATCTGCATTTTGTAATTCTTTTTTTTTTTTTCTCTCCAAATCTTTGTTTCTCAGGAAAAATGCCAAGCAGCATTAAGACAAACATCAAATCTGCCTCTGGATCAATGCATCCCTATACCCGATGAGCTCATACCTTGTGATTTCTACACCCTGTTATCTTTGTTATCTTTAGAAACTGACCTAAAGCAATGATAACATTCTTGTATGTCACCTTTCTGTGTTATATTATTTTGATAAAATGGACAAACTTTGAAGAAGTGATCACATCCTCTGTTGTCTAAAATGTTGATTACATGGGTGATGCTTTAGAAAATACCGAGGAAGTATTTACTTAATTTTTTTATTTTATTTTCAGTTTTTTTTACCAATGTGTTTCAATATCTGAGCCACAAGATGGCAGCACATTAACATATTTGGGATAATGAAACGCTTTGAATTGTATTCTGACTTTTTTTTAAATAAAAGACGTGTGGAACGGAGAACTTGATTATTTACTGAATACATAATACAAAATGCAATGATATTTAATAAGGTGACTTCAAGTCTTCATATGGTGAAATGTGCCATTTGTGTGTTGTCAAGGAAACAAGGATTAAGAATAAATAATTGATTTATATGTGGGTTTAAACCACCAAAAATGAGTTAATTTTGTTACTGTTGTAAGCGTACCTCAACCACATACTGCAAGACCTATATAGGTTATTTGCTCACACAGGGTTTCTGTACATGCTATTCTGAAAGTCTTCTCAAAACTACAATCCTAATCTTGTAATTGAATATTAATTGGTACCAGTGCATTTAAGAATGTTGAGGAAGAGATATTTTTTCCCATCAAATGACCATCCCTGTATTTCAACAGTGCATTACACAATGATCTGATGTCTGTTGAATGTTGTGTTTTCACTGCCTATATGCTTGTATTTTGCCCATTATTATACAGTAACAAAGGTGAGAGTAATGTGGATAGACATTGCTTTGTCTGGCCTGATAATGTCAAAGTGTTTAAAGAAGGAAATGAAAAAGTTCATGCTGACGTGTGAGGGGCCTCTCCATGCTCGTGGTCTGTCCACTCCAATCCCTGTCCTGCTGAGCCGCCATGGCAAAGGACAATGACCACGGTGCTGTCACAGGATGCAGGACGATGGCTGACCTACATACACCCTCTGTCCCCAAACGGGCACACGTCTCGCTGTGTCAGCCACCATGGTCACAGGCTCTGCTGAGACAGCTCAAAGCTGCACAAGGTCAGACTGCGTCCATAGATGAGATCTAAACTATAAACAATGTTGATGTAATGTACAATATCCTGTCTTGCAAACCTCGAAGAAACATCAAGACTGTAGTGAGTTTTCCACCCTGCTCTTTGAGGGAAAGTGAAAGGAAGTGGATTCTTTTTTTTTTTAATAAAGCAATTATCCAATGAGTAGGTTCTAATCATTGGGCAGGTTATTGCACTTCTTTTCCTGTCTCACAGGAGCTAAGAGAGACTGTGAGTGCTAATGAAGTGGGATAGAAGGTTAGTGAGCCTGTACTAACATTCAATTTGCAGTTTACAAAGGATCATATATGAAGGATGACTCCCTTGCTAAATATTTCAGTAAAATACAACAAAAGTTAAGTCTATTATAGGAGTTTTATTATTACCATTAGTTCATATTTATCTTATATTTTATTGTTTGTTATTCAAACTTTGATATCCTTAACTTAAGATGTGTAGACTTAATTTTTAAATAATTACCACTATTGGTTGTTACATGAAAAAAAAAAGGTTTCTTGTGATTCCAGTGTATTCTAGTGTATCCAGTGTGTTTCACTAATTGTCTGATAATATGCAATGGTAAAATGACTGATGGAATCAGAATCAGTAAACTAAAAATCAGTTTTATGCTATCAGTTTCTTTCATTTATTGGCCAATTTTGATAATGCTACGTTATTTTAATACAATTTAAATTAGTAATTGATTCCCTTTCATTTAGATAATGTCTCATTCAACAAATGCAACTCTATGGATAGTTAGTTGCTAGAGTGTTATCACACTACCAGCATATGTTAATAGGGAAGAATTACACTGAGACTACTAAACTAAAATAACATTTGCATCTATACCAGTCTATTCATTATAAAACAAAATTTAATCAAATGGATATTGTAATCTCAGGTTTGCTAACTTGGTATTGCTAAAAAAACATTCATTTTTTTCTATTAAACAGTATTACTTTCAATTGCTCACGTTACAACTCAAGTTATCAAAAAACATTAAATATGCTTTACTTTGTTCTTTTTAACTGAAATAAACTGACTGAAATAAATATTCTTTATCAACATTAAAGAGGGGTCAGGGGTCATCCACACTGTTTTAGACTTTTGTATGGAGTGGTAGAGTGCTTCAAATATTGAAAAAAGTATATATAGCTTGAAGGTTTCTTTGAGACAATTTCCAGAAAATGTCCTATACTATACGCTATTCCTATACTCTGGAGAACAGTGAAGGTCAATAAGTTAAAAGTCATGTATCCAGGTTGTTTGATGTCTTCTTTTCCAATGCTAAAGTAAGTTTTATTCACTTCATGTATCACACTTATAATGTGTGTCATAGAGAAGAAAAAGTATTGATTACACTGAATGTGTTATCTTCAATCCTTTGCAGTGGAAGCATTTATATTCAGGCAGTGATATAAAAGTGAAAAGTATGCATGTAGTAATAGCTCCATACTATAGTATACTATATCTTATATAGTATACTATTATAAGATAATAGTCTACTGGCAATTATCATTATTCTGTACCATGCAATTATATTATCAATTTACAAATTTTCATAAAATGTCTGCATTTAGATCCTTAAGTCATCATTCACATATGATACCTTCAGCAAAACAGACCATGAGGGGTCAGCAGTGTTTCACTACTAAGAGTCAGAAGTCATTTTATACCCCTTATCTATAGATGCAAGTCTACAGCATACAATACTATAGGCTACTATACTATACTATATTATACTATACTATAGGCCTACTTTATAAAACGGGTTGTTTCGATCCTGGACGCTGATTGGCTGAGACCGCGTTCTACCGTGCCAATATTCATGATATACTAACGGATATACGGAACGAAGATTAGCGAGATCTCTTCACGGCGGAGCGGCACCAGGTGCTCGTCGTCGTCGTGAAATTGCCGAAACTGAAAGTTGTTCAACTTTTGAACGTTGTGGCGGACGGTTGGCCAATCAGTGGACGTTACTTTAGTTGACCTATGAAATGAGTTGTCAATCAACTACCATCACCTTCAACGACGGTATGGAGGAAGCGTGACATTAAACATAATGAGACAGAGTTTGTGGACAGCTACAGTAAATATTGTAAGGTCCAACAATATTACCATAGCTGCCATTCCATGACTATAATAAAACTATTTTAATATTATTTATTGAAACAAGTGGACTAATAAAACAAAACAAAAACACCAAGAATGGAATAAATCTTATACACAGCTTTATTTTGTGAATCCTTACATAACCGTTTTATAAATCGGACCGGCACATCCGGGAACTTTGGCTTGCAACACGTCCCCGCCCCTTTTTGGGGGCAAATGACACTCAGCATATATTTTAACGTAAAATAGCAGTACAAAACCAAAGCAATAGAAAAACACCTAAATTAAATCTCAAATAAATATATATCTACTCGGCCTGCCATATAACACGCATGATACATTGAAAAGATTAATTTGATCCATCCTTGGTCATCCCCCAGCATCAAGCTAGTGCAATAACCCCACTCAATGGCCAGAGGTGTCCTACCCAGACATTTATTTTTACCTTATTGACTCTCTAGGTAAGCAAATTATCAGTTAAATATTTTACTTTTCAGTCCTGCTCTACAAATAGTATGCTAGGTAGCAACAGCACTGTGCTCTGACAACTGACTTAGCTAGTATAGCCTGGTCAGTCCAGTAATGTAAACACAGGCATACTATTTATAGCTAGCTATCTGGCCATAGCATATAATTGTTAATCAGACTTAGTGTTAGCTAAGTTAGCTCTTACCTGATATGAAATTTCTACACACATAAGTGTGTGGAGATGCAGGGTCCCATAGCTTCCCGTTGTCTTCCCTTCAAGCCCTTCTATCAGGATCTTTTTTAGGACATGGCAGGGGAACACATTTATTGTTGGTGCAACAGCAACTCTTCGGCATAGCATTATTAATTGAAACCGGTTTGTTTAAAGTACAAGTTTGGAGACATGTTTCAACTTCCTCTCTTCCTCTGTTTACACTTGTTGCAGTCTACGTGGGATGCGGGATTGTTTTCCCCGAAAAAGGGGCGTGGCGACGAGAGCCTACTCTGGATGACGTATTGCCAGTCTGTATAGTATATATTGTAAGATTGACAAAATAATGACACAACAACCTTAAAATTAAATGTTTTTTACTGGATGGATGGTAGGCTATGGGATATGCTTCCGTTGAATTCATTTGGTTACTAAGCAATGGTTAAGATGGCAAAGCTAGCATGGTATGGTAGCAAAGATGAACTACATAACGTTGAGATATTAAAAGTTCCATCTTTGGTAACAATAGTTTGTAAGTAATTTAGCAATGTGGATTGGATCAGTTACAATCTTTATGTTGAACATGCACTGATATTAAAACAAGGTACAAACATTCCATTTCACACCCTTGAATGTAATATTTTGATTATACGGTTTTATTATAACGGTTATCAACAAAAACCTTACTGTCTTTTTTATTAGTGTTATTCAACAAAATCAAAACATTTTCACATTAAGGCTGAAAACTAGCTTGTTTGTAAAGTAATTCCTTAGTTACACACCAAAACTATTGCAACGGCTTCTCCGTTACCAGGGAAATCTGTTGCTCTGTTTGTAACAATGGTGGAGTGATTTACAGTGATGAGGCATATTTAATTTGAGCTGAGGTGTGCTTTATCGTGATTTGAGTATGGCTGGAATGCCTATTTTGACCAATCAGAATGCTGGAACTACCCATTGTATACTATAGTATACTACACTATTGCTATACTGTGTGTGTGTGTGTGTGTGCGTGTGCGTGTGCGTGTGCGAGATGATTAAGGGGCATCCATTAGACTATGTCTTAGCCAAACTGTACATTCAGTAACAGGAAAGCTCAACATGACTTCTGCCTACCAAAATAAAATACATACAGAAAGTGAGGTAAACAGAAAGGGTACCATTCCTGCAGAAAAATATTGAAACAAACAAAAACAAGTTTTGTCACAGTAGCATGGAAATTGACACGAATGATACTAGTTTGGTTCTGTCTGTGAGCGCTAAGATTATGGCAATAGCAGCGTATCCAGATGTCCTTGATCATCCTAGTATTTTATTTTGTTTTCTGATTTATGTTCTGGAGAGATAATTTTGCTTTGATTTTTCATTTCTTTATTAAGAATGTCTCTTGGCACAAGATATATTTTCTCCATATATTTAAAGAAAGGGTTTAAAGTCCATATCTGGCTCATTATGGAAGCTTTAGGCAAACATAAAGCAACAGTGTACAGCCTTAAACTCCCACACCCCAAATGGGCAAATATATTTCAAATTCTAATTCAAATGTTCCACGGTTGAAATAACTTGAAAGGCTACGATGACGCATACTGATCTGTGAAATCTTTTCCAAATGTCTTCTTTATGAAACTTAGGATCAGAAGAATTAATTAAAGATCTGTGGGTGGCATAGGCAATGTTAGACTGAGGCATTCCAATAACATTCCACCCAAGAGTCTTTGCCAAACTGAACTGTTTCCAAATCTGAAATCTGTACCGCTAACTAGAACACACCCACATCCCCTAATTATATGGGCCCTATTCCTACGGATCCAAGTTAGAATCTTTCTTTTGAATTGTCTGAGTAACAGTTATTTGTTCAGCAACACAAATGATTAGTATGTATTTATATGCAATCCCTCCTAAGTATAGCAGACATCTTGTTTCAGGGTTCATCATATCAACCATTGCTTAACAGTATGCACTGAGAGGGGTTCCTTCAGCCAGCTCCTTAGCCAAGACAAAGGGCCGCTATTATCATGTGTCCTCAGACCATGCAACGTCTCTGCTTCAGTAGCCGTTCCCTCAGGCATGTGTCATTATGGAGTATGTGTATTGTGCTGGCAGGCATTGATATGGCTGATGCACATTATGCATTGTGAATAAGGCAAGCCTTGTTATGAGTCTTGTTATTGTCATTGATATAATGTAAGCCTAGCTGAGCCACATGTGCCACATGTATTGCAATCTGATAGAGAGATTGATTGATCTAATTTTTCAATGATCAAAATGCTCATGTAGACTAAACAAACGTCCAGATACAGGACGAGAAACAAGTTTGTCTGTCTTGCTACATATATTATATATTACTGTTCTTTGCTTGTATTCATCCTTCTTACCTACACGGTGGGGTGAAACGTCTGTACATAGTGTGTACAGACGTTTCTATTGAGCTGGATTCTATTTAAAGGTCCAGCTTTAGTAAACAAATAAATCTTATTAATATGAAATTTGTGTTCTTTTTAGTTGTATGTTGTACACTGGAGAAGGAAATATATCACATTACCTCCTTTTGTCATTTATTAAGTGTATTCTTCTCATGCTATTTAACACAAGAAAGCATATCTTACCTTCTAAACCTGTACCAAACTATTGTGTGATGGCTCTACAACCTTCCATTGCACTGCAGAATGGCAATGACTTCAGGGAAAGGGCAAAGGGACAGAGAGGAGGGAGATTTAAAGTTATTTAGAGCTTTAGATTTTTTTTACCTCATAGACACTGTGTTTTGACAATGACCAAAATAACTTTTTGTCTCTTTTCTCAGTGCTGAAATGGGTTGAGTGATGAGTCCTTAAGGTTTTGTATTTATTTTAATGATAAATTGGGCAACATGTCCTATTCAGTAGGAATACTGCCTACGTCTGTATTACTGTAGCCCAGAATTATAGGAAAATATGGCCTTGCAGTCTCTATTTTTTTTTTTCTAAGTCTCTAAGCAGTCTCTAAGTGTATTGGGATTGATCAAGTTTATTAATAAATAACCTAGGCATTATTTTCCAGGATAAAAAACAGTACATTTGACAAAGAGATTATAACAGCGATAAAGGCAATAATAATAATCATAATAATCATAATCATAATAATAATAATAATAAAAAGAAGCAGAAGAAGTAGAAGAAAAAGAAGAAGGATATCCAATCAAGTTCTCCATGTGCATTTCATTAATTAGTACAACATGTCAACTATGGTATTTGTTAATGAATAAGGAATAACAGCTAAATTATACAGACTTTGTTCATAACTGGATTCATACCGTTTCACCACGTAGTGCAGTACTCTTAAAAAGGTACATCCAATTAGCTGCAGTGTAATATGTTATCCAGCATATTTGTTAAGGAAAAAAGGCAATTCAAAACAATGTAGACTGATTTTACTCACAGTGGGATTTATACCTTTTTACCATGTAATTACTAAATCAATCTCACAATGCTTTTTGGTTTGTAAAGGGAGCACATGAATAAATTATGGCACGTCCAGCAGTTCTCCCCTTTCAATTGTCTAACAGTGGTTAAAAGAAACCCTTTGATAGAAACAAGGAGGCATCCCCATGTAATTATATTTGATCATGTTTGCATATGTCACTCCCACAGTCTCCGTCATGCTCTCTGATTTGGATGCTCTTTGGAAGCCCTTCCTAATCCAGAAGTTGATGTTTCAAACCCTTTCTCCTCTTCCAGCGGAGGTAAAGAAACGGATGAATTGGGGGGGAGCAGAATCACACATCCTGTCTCGTTTATCTGGAAGAGAGAGATAAGTGTACATTCCGCCTCTCTCAGGGAACGCACATTAACTAT
>OMKK01019644.1:1465-14789 GCA_900302305.1 Polymixia japonica
GGGGGGGTCTAACACCGCCCTTTAGTCAATGGTAGAAAACATTTCTAGTGTGTATTTCAATGATTGAAAGTCCATTTTTACGATTTTGTGAATGGTTTAAGGCCACATAAGTTTAGTGCATGATTTAAGAACACGCCAAAGGGAGATGGTGTAAAGCCTCTGCCTATTTTAAAACATGAAATTAGTATGAGAGAGCAAAACAATACAAAGTGAAATAGCTTAAAAGTGAAAGATAAAGTACTGTGCATCAAAAGCAAACCATGGATTTTGTCTGACTGAGAATGGTGTTTCAAGATGAAGGCCTTATGTGAACTGTATAATAGTTAATAAATTAAATCTTGTAAAATTGTCCCCAGCCCTCTTGTGCTGTCTGTGTCTGAGTATGTGAGTGAGCCTTTGACGGTTTGCAGGATATTAACAACCAGTAGTTTCAGGATTTTCACGTTTTAAATGCCAGTAGGGGGTCCAAAATAATTATGTTTACATTTCATCAACTGTAAGAAAGCACTATTTAAAAAATAAAAAAAAGTTTACTTATGTAACAGTTGTTAAATCATCACAGCGATGGTGATGTACAGTGTTGAGGAGGGTCAAAGGGGAACATCCAAGAATGCAGGAGGGCGTGACTCACACCCTGCTGCCTAAGATTATATAAAATGTTATCATGGGGGATAATGGGCAAATTGTCTTTTCACCGTCTGGTTGGGGTGCAGGGTCAGCCAGCCGGACCAGGGAGGGGTTAAGTTGCTCAGGGATACAGGTGTGGTAATACTGAAAACGTTTAATGAATATATGGCTGCTCCATTGTACTGTATCTCGTATAACCACACTCAAACTATAAACAGACACATGGCATATCAAAACTTAGAAGTCAGGACAAGTCTCAGTCCTTGTTGAGCATTAACTCATATCTCAGTATCTTTGCATGCAGCCTCCTGTTAATGAACATAAGCTTAGGTCTGCACAGCACTCTTAACTTACACAAAGAAAGTACACCTCGTAACTAGAAGCTGTAGTAATTAGGGATTGTGTGGGTGACTGAAAAAACATCAATTATTCACAGCCTATCCGTCACGAGTGACTACTCCCTCCAGGTGAAATACTTTCATCACAGTATCTGTTGCCGTCGGTGGAGGGCGCAGACATTTACACGCTTCGACGCCATCTTGTGGTGGCACAGCTGTAGTGCTACTAAGAGGACGTGTTTTTGTGTCTCATCACATTATTCATAATAACAACTAATGTGCGTGTAATTTAGAATAACCAGACATTTATAATAGTGACAGTCGCAAAAACAAAGACTTCTCCGTGAGGCTGAGCTTTGGATATGAACCTTGTTTAGGGTAAAGGGTGAATGGTGGTTGGGGTTGATCCCTGTTAGGATTCAGATCCTAGTTCAGATAAGGGAAAATAGGTGGGGTTAGGATAGAAACCCTGGTTAGGACACAGAAGGGTTAGGAATGATGTTATGCTTCCAAAGAAACATAATAACAATTATACCAATATAATATATATAGTATAATGTTATCAATAATAATAACATTATACCAACAATGTAACAACAGTAGAAATGGAAACATTCTTTATTTTTTAGATTCATTTCTAGAATGTGTCTTCAGAAGGGATTCTACCAGCGTAAACCCTTCAGGAAGGACATCCCAGAGCGTGCTGTACATCAAAGCTCAGTCTCCTTGAGTCTTAAGGCTAGATGTAGGACTTAACAGAAGGCACCAGCCCAGAGATCTACGTTTACACTCAGACTCAGATATAACTGGGGGGCAAACCTTATTCTTGTATTCACAGTGGATACTGAAGTATCCAGTAGTATCACTACTGGTGTTCAGTTTATAACACTGACTGTGCCTGACTTGGTAACTTGGTGAAGTATGAATTATATTAAAGTCCTTCATTAAAAAAGACAATGTCCAGGAGCCACAACATCTCCACAATATGAAGGCACCCATACAGGGGTTATGAACGCCCCTAACCCTGGCACAGTCAGTGCTACCAAATGAATAGACCTCTGAGTGTTGGAACACAATGACAGGTCAGGTCTTGGGTAGATTCTGACCAGCAACTGGTCTTTGTCTTCTCATATTTCCCAATCCCTAGACTTCCCTAGCTTCCAACTTGCCCTCTACTTACACCCAAAGCTAATTCAATGCATGCAGTTCTTTCTCCTAACAGGCAAATCATTTGTTTCTATTTGTTATATTTCAATTGCTGCTGTTAGGTACTGAGAATTTGGCTATGCTGCCAAAAGTATCGTCCTTGAAACGACTGACTTTGATCTCTAATGGATGTTGCTGTGTCTGAACACAGGGGACATGTGGTTTCTTCACTTAGTGACTGGTTGAGGTTTTGGGTTAATAGTAATACAATATAGGTTGCAACAATAATAAATCTAATCCTGTATGCTTTCATAATCCACTTCTTTCCAACTAAACCTTCTACAGTTTCAAACTTCATCCATTGTTCCTTCTTAGCCTGAGAAACTACTTTGGTTTAATACCTGCTGGTTTAATATAAAAAGCAGTTGTTTTCAGAAGATAAGGTCTGTGAAGAATGACAGAAGTCGTGGCGTATGAAAGATAGCTTTATTGCACAAGGTGTTAGAATGTTCTTTTTTATTTTTGTTTTCTTTTCATAGAAAATGTTCTTTTGAACACAAGCAATTGCTATAACAAGCAACTCAAACAAATGTTTGGGATACCCTCAACATTTTTTTAAAATTTTAAATTTTCATACATTTTTTCCTTCAGTTTTCCCTTTTAGCAAGCATGCAATGACGTTTTTGAGGATGAACAAAATACAAAATAATGATAATAAAAAAGTAAATAGGACAAATGACAACATCAAAAGACCTTTAAAAAAAGAATAAAAATTCAACAAATTAGTATCAAAAACATAAAGGGAAAGAAAAATGCATTTTTGCCCATTTCAGATGTAAAATAACTTCATTGTTGATACTGATTTCAATTTCGAAATTGGGGCATTCAACCCTGATGTATGCCCTGGTTTACTCTGACGAAAATAGCTCTTCATACAAAACTGTGTTTTATGTACAAGAGTTAATCTATAAACAACACTGACAAAGGTAGAGATGATGGGTCCAGTATGTTTAGGGTAGTGAATTTTTACTTGAATTCATTTGAACAGGGAGGGAAGGACGGGAGTTTGAAAGCTTCAGGTTTACCTGACCCAATCCATTATATACACAATATTAGTTTGTATGACCAAAGGAGCTACAAGTCCCTGATTTCACTTGGCTAAACTGGCCTTCGTACTGTTTGGCCTCTGGAACCAACATTTTGACTAGACTCAAAACAATTTAAAATAAATATTATAAACCAAAATGAACAGACCAACAAATACACCCCCCATATAAATAAATAAATAAACAAACAAACAGACAAAGAAGGAATTGAATAAATAAAGATAAACCACAAAACACTATCATGGAGATGCTTAAAAAGACATTCCAATAGGTTCTTGTGTCAATGTACATTGGCGTAAAATGGAGGGGCACGTAGATGGAGAAAGTAGGACATATACAGTACTTCAAACAGGGCAACAACAGAGATACTGAGTGCATGTTATATCATTTTCAAACTGAACTCCCTGACAAATAATAACTCTCAGCTTCAATAGATTATTTTACTTCATTCACATGATTGGTACTCCTTCAACTGGCTGTCCATTTCTTAATAAAAGCAAGGTTAGGTTGAGTGATATATGGGCTGTTTGAGAGGTTGGTAGAGTGTGTTACTGTATCTGTGACTGCGTGCGCTGGTCAGTCTCTGTCATTCACAAACATGGACGGAGACCTTGATGTCAAAACTCCCATCTGTGGCCATTTCGCAGCAGACATTTTCCATTCCCCCATCACAAATTCACCGGGGGACACAAAATGGTGTGAAAGTAAGTGAACCATAGATAAGAGGCTCATTCAATAGCCAATAGGCCAAGTCATTAACTATGTTTACCAAGAGAGGCAGACTACAGCGTCAATAGTGTCGGTCAACCTGGATATACCCGTTAGTCAGTATATACAATTTTGTTTTTGAATATTATCATATTTACCATTCACTAACAACCTCATGATGAACTAACTAGGGGGCAAAGAGGTTAAATATTCAGCTCATATAATTGGAAGCCATGGAACCTTCATAATGTGTAATGTGATAGTAACGTCATACTGGTGTCCACCAATCACCTAGAGGGAAGCAGGTGTTGCAGACTTGTGTTCTTCAGCAGGCCAGTGACTTGTAGGTCTGCTTACTTTAAAGCCAATGAGGTTCTGGCCTGTTCAACTCCTCAAAGTCTGCCCTTTCACGAGCTGAAATTATAAGTAATGAATCTTGCTTTTACCGTCTCTTTGAGATGGGTACTTCCTGTCCTGCACAGGAACGGAATCCTTCTCTCATAGCCAGTGTACATACAGTAACATACAGAATATCCCTTTATATACTACATTTTCTCTTTCTTTAGTCCGACCTCTTTTTAATTGCGCTTCACACGATTGAGCGATTGTCTCGTTCTTAAATTCAATATTATCATTAAAATTGTTGTATATACTACTACACTATTGTAGTACATACTATTTATATGTGTTGGTCATTTTAAATACATATTGCCATGTAAAATAAAGGCATTTTAATTTTGCACAAACCCTACAATGTGCCTTGGATTGTTTTGAAGGAGACTTGCATTTTACATTTTTGATTGAGACCATATTCCACCCATGCAATGAGCCCTTCACAAGATGGAATAAACATACTATTTATACTTTGTCATAATTTTAGTTAAATGTCAATAATATACCTACATAGAAATATATATATATGTAAAATCTTTATAATACCAAATATTCTCTATTTGTATTGCGAGAAATAATAGCTGGGTCATTTGGGTTGTCATGATTCGGTCAGAAAGCTTTCAGATACTGTTGAGTTGGAGAGAGGAGAGCTGTATGGGGAACATTGACGTGTGGTGGAAATGTGAGCTTTAATTTCCACAGAGGTGAATCTGGATCCCTCTTTCTGAAATCATCTGTGATTCTGCCAATAGAGAGCTTGCCTGGACAATAAAAGAGATGTAGAGGAGTGAGAGACAAGAATAAGGAACTTAATCGGTAGTCCTGCCAACTGACGTAATGCTCAAACTATGGAGGACAGTATGCGTGTGCGTATGAGAGAGCGTGGCCACCCAGCTTCATACTGGCTATCGTAGACTTCATCACCATAAGGACAGAGCATTTAGCTCCACAGTAATAGTCAATATTTCCAAATGACCATAGAATAACCTCCTGGTTTCCTCCCTGTGTAACTCCCCACGAGAGCTGAGTTGATCTGAGCACCAGCCGACTGGAACTGTTAGTTGGCATTAGTAGTTTCTTTTTTACACAGTTCCGGGTGAGCGTGATTGAGGAGAAGGTTAGCTGGGTCTCTGCCTGGGAGAACATCTATTCAGAGGAAAACCAGACAGGACAGTGGGCGGTTAGCCATTAGTTGGGTCTAAAGAAAGATTGCTTGCGTGCCCTTTCTGGCCCAGACTGAGAGTACCAGAGTGGGGCTGGCTGAGGAGCGGGACAGCGGTATAAGTCTGTGCAACAGGACGGGCTACACCAGCGTGTACGACTTGGAGTAGGCTCCCACGCTCTGTTTCTGCAGTCTCCCCAGCGCGGAGGAGCTGCTCTCTAGCAGCGAGTCTCTGGAGCCCCCCACCTTGTTACTGTTGGTGGGGTTGCTGCTAGTGCTGGAAGTGGAAGCCGTCGCTGCGGCGTTGGACCCGGGCATGGTGAGAGTCCTCTGGGGCAGGGTGGCGGTGCCCGAGCTCACGCCCAGGCTGCCCAGCCCGGAGTGGCCCAGCGTCAGGGCCTGCTGCTTGGAAGGGTCTAGAGTCATGTGGCGGCCCTGGGTGTGGTACGCCCGCTGCGCCAGGCTGCGGATCGAGGCCTCCCGCGGTGGCACTGCCGGGCACGGGTCGTGCAGCTCGCTCTGTTTGCGGAAGAACGGGTCCGTCTTCATGTAGAGGGGGAGGTTGCAGAATTCACCTGTGAATGACAAACGGAACAGCGGGGGGCGAGGTCAGAGACGTACAAAAGGGGTATAACTTCACAATACAGCAGACTTTCGCGCTACGTCCCGCCTCTTAAAACCGTTCCCCTGTTCCTTTTATACGTACTTTTGTTGGCGCGGTGCGGGATGGGAACAGCCACGTTTTTGCCCCGGTCATAGTCCTGGGGCTTGGGCGGCGAGGCGGTGAAGCGGCAGATGCCCGGCTCCGACGGCGTGCTGAGGGAGGTCATGCTGTCCGCGGGGTCGTTGGTACCCGTGGTCATCTGGTCGGATGAGCTGTCCGATATGAAGCACTCGGTGATGGTGAACTTGGCGTGCTGCAGGTGTTCCTCCAGCTTGGCGTGTTCGTAGGCCCTGGCCAGCTCCTCGTAGGTAGACGAGGCGCTCTCCGTTGACACCATGCTGTTGCGACCCTTATCTGGAAAACAAAGTTTTTTTGTTTTTTTTTGGGCACAATCATTCAACGTTAAATACTTGCACAGTGATACGCGATAGAGCAACGTTAAACTGCAGCGACGTTAGATATTCTTGCCTAAACCTCAGTCGGCTTTGCTCTCGTCTTCAACTAGTTCAGAATTCAGCAACTCGGCATTAAACTTGAACTAAGAGGAGAGCCCTGATAACTAATATTTTAGCTTCCTTACATTGTCTTCCAGTTGGCTTTAGAATTAATTTTAAGACTTTATCTCTTGCTTTTAAAACCAATAATAAAAGAGCTTCTAAGTCCCTGTCTACAGATATATTAGTCTTAGATTTACAGATGAAGATCTTAAAAGTGTTCTTCAAGTCTGAATCAAAGGCAAAGGATGATCAAACATTTGTGATCAGAGCTCCTGAACTTTGCAATAACCTGCCTAAAAGATATATGCGTGACTATATATATACAAATATATTAGTTTTATCATTTGCATTTACTAATAACTTATTCATATATTTGTTGATGTTTGTTTTGCTCCTTTTAAATGTACAGAACATTGTTACTTTGTAGCGGTAGTAGTAGTGTTAGTAGCAGCACTAGTAGTATTACTAGTAGTGGTAGTAGTAGTAGCAGTAGTCTCTGACTGGGCTTTACCCACCTGTGTCTTGTGAAAGACTGGCACTGTAGCTGTCACTCTCAGTGGCAGTGATGCCATGAGAGCCCATGGTGCGCCAGTCTGAGGTCAGAGTTCGTGCCGAGACTGTCGACTGGCTCGCCCCTGGTCGGCTCAGGGTCCACTGGCTGGAATATCGGTTCCTGGAGCTGTGAGCTGATTTTATACTCTTCCTGGAAACAGGGTCTGAGAGGAAAAGACCAAAGGGGTCAGAGAGTTATACTCTTGCTAATAAAGACACTAATCGTACACATGTAAACTGCTTTGTTATATATTGCAAAAATCTTTCATTTGAATTAAAAAAACTCACTTGTGCCTGGGCGGATGTCTGACATGTCAATCAAAGGCCCTGTATTCTGGATGAGGGCTTGGTGGTGCAGAGACACGCCTGTGCAGAAGTTCTGTGGGTTCACTGATTGGCTGAACTCAGTGTCTGTCACTGGCACTGCTGCCTTATCTTCCCCTATTGGAGGCAAGAGAGGAGGAAATATAACAGTTATTTAAAAAAAAAAAAAGGTGCTTTGGAATGGTTAAAGCTGCTATGTGCGATATTTGTGTTATTTGTATGTTAAAATACCATAAAAAGACTGTGCTATGCGAAGGTTCAGTTCACAACAAATGTCAGCTAGTGTGTTGATATTCCCTCTTTTCTAAACCATGTTTACGTTGCCGTTGGGCTGGCAGTGAACACCTGTAGTGAGTGAGGTGTTTGATGAACAGGAGAGAGGAGCAACGGAGAGGTGCTGCAGGGGAACAGTCCGACTTGTTTTGAACTGTAATGGCTTGTTGTTGTAATTCCCCTTCGCTATTGGTCAGAGTCAGAATATTGCGCATAGCAGCTTTAATGTACTAAGAAATTAAAATGAGGAATTTAAATATGACTTTTTTTAAATTGATAATATACTGTGTAAGCAGTCTGACTGCAGTGTGTATTCACAGACCTATCTGTTTGATTCCCTCCTTGTCCTCAATAAGTAGCTGAACACGGGGGATGTCAATATGGAGCCTCGGGCCTTGAGGGGGACCCTTCACAGGTGTGTCCATGCTGCGATTGTTCTTACTGCACGTGCGCGTGCACACACACACACACACACACACACACACACACACACACACACACGCATGCATGAAAAACAGATGGTGATGAAACAGATGAGATTTATTTGCCTCACAAAGTTTTATGGAAAATTATCAGCTTGAATTATGCTTACTAACTGTCTAAACTATGTTTGCTTAGCTTGAGTTATTTTAACTTGCTATTTAATTTTTCGCCCAGGTCAGCCAAGCCAAAGCCATAAAAGCGTAAGCATAGTTCTCACCTGATAAGCATCTCTGCGAGGCTCTTAGCATCTGCAGAAACACAATTATGTTAATTAGATTACAAGCAAGAGCGAAGACAATCGTTTTAACCTCTTAACCTTTTATGTCATCCCTCACAAGGCAATGTTTATCTCCCGGTCCCTCAGCCCGTCTCTCTCACTTCCTCGTTCTCTCACCTCGGAGTCGCTTGAGCCTCTTTTCCTTGCGCTTCTTGCGGATGATGAAAAGCAGGGCGACGCCCAGAGTGACCAGGATGACAGGGGAGCCGATGGAGAACAGTTTCTTCACATCGTCCCCTTCCCCGCGAGCTGACTTAATGGGAGGGATGGTGCCTGCGGTGGGAAGGGCGGGCAAAGAGGGACGAAGGAAATCAAAGTGAGAGACAGACAGAGAGGTTTGGTCGGTTTCTGGCACGGTAATCAAAATTCAGGCAACTCAAGACCGAATGGTGTTGGAGAAGATGAGGAAACTGCTTACTGCCGTCGTAGTCGGTGGTGGCGAACTGGGAGCTCTGGTTGCCGCATCCGGCGCTGTTGCAGGCCTTCATCTTGAGCTCGTACCAGGTGGCCTCGCGCAGCTCGCTGAGGAAGAGCTGAGTGGTTGAGTTGGCCTTCAGGCTCTGCCAGGCCCAGGTGCCCTTGGGCCTGAAGTCCAGCATCATGGCAGTGATGGGGCAGCCGCCACTGGTCCAGCCCTGCAGGTTGAGCCCCGCGTGGGTGGAGTTGATGTGGGTGAGCAGGGGCTGGTCCTTGTTGAACACGGGCTCTGCGGAAAGGAGAGGCGAAGGCACACAGGGACGGTTAGTAAGAGGGCGACGTTTAAGATGGCCGACCCACGATGGACGACCTTTTGGGGCAACGGACAGTGTTAAATTTGCCAACAACTGCTATTGCTAAAGACTATATTACACATTGACTCGTAATATTATCCCTGTATCAGTTTAGAAGTTAGCCTGTTATTGTGGGTGTTACAAGAAGAATGTGGGTAGGCTCTTAGTCATAGTTAAAATTTTGGATATTTTTGAAACATCCCGAGGACATTCAGAGATGCCTTAATTTGCATGACATCTCATAATGTTACATTTCAGCTTTAAATGTTTATTGACTTTGCCAGCGCTATCACAAGGGCAGATATCATAGACCTACCATGGCAGATTGTATACGTGCTTGCTGCAGTAGCTTATGGTTATGATAACTGGCTAACCTAAAGACCTTAAATCAAAACCTCCACTGCATCAAGATGACACACCAGTAATATGCAATATAAAATTGCAATGTTTATTCTGGATGCTTTCATGTAGGGCTTGGCCTCACTTGATGTCAGAGCCTCTGCAGCCATTTTGTGGCAGCCATTTTGTTTTTCCTAGTTCACATTTGTTTTAATTCAATTTAGGTATATTAGAATAAAATTTGGTTTAAATATAAATAGTGCTTGTGAAAGCACCCATAAGTGGATTGCTTTGCACAGACAGGCTGACATAAATCCATGTTTTTAATGCATTTAGTCTGTTAGTGGGCAGAAGACTACGTAGGCATAATGCAAATTTTGCTGGAAAAAATTGGATCGCCTCAAAGAAAGTCACTTATACATTTTTGAGTCTACATTCTAAATTGAATCAATTTATTGACAACAATAATGATGCCAATAACAGAAATATGATTGGTAATATTTAACGTGGGTTACACATAGTACAGGTGCGATTCATAGTGGTAGGACTCAACTCAACAATAGACAGTAACTCTGATAAATAGTTGTATAGATAAATAAATATATAGGCACCATTCTCTGCGTCAACGTAAACTTGTCACCTATTACAAACATACAAATTCACTTTTCCATCCCATCTTATCTTTATTTTTAGGCATTTAAACCGCTTTGATCAAACTCTCTCTCGTCTCTCTACTCTAGTCTGACTACAAGCCTTATAAAGAGCACCGAGTTTGATCAAAGCGGTTTAAATGCCTAAAAATAAAGACAGATGGGATGGAAAAGTGAAGATAAGAATCGGAGGCTTTTAGGATTTTGCCTTTGCCGTCATGAAAAACGGAGGTTCTTTTCATCTAGGACCTTTGGCAGTTAGGATTTTATTCTGCAATGTGACCACAGATTTATCGTCTCACTGCGAGAGTGCTAAAGGGGTAGGGGGGGTGGTCCGCTCTTTCCTCTTCCCTCACCTCGTCCGTGGGTCTTCGCCTCGATGATCTCGCTGATGCGCCCTGAGCCCACGCTGTTCTTGGCGGCCAACTTCACCTTGTACCAGGTACCACAGCGCAGATTGTCCAGTCTAAAGGAACGTTCACTGGAGCTGATGAACACATCCCTCCATTCCTCTGTGTTGTCCACGGAATATTGCAGCACAAAACCTACAGGAACACGCAGGTTAAATATAGGCGCTTTTTTTGTGTGGCTGTATTTAACCATACAGCATAACCCTCAACTCCTGCTGCAGCTACATTGTTTGGACACCAGAGGGCAACAGAGTCCTTAATTGAGATCCATATTGGGGGTTTTTGCCTCTTTTACTCAGAAACATAAAGCTTATTGTTTACATTGTAGAGTGTAGCATAAACACAACCGCTGCTAGAAGGCGAAGCACACTGAAAAAGGACCCATACGGCTCCACAGAAAACAACAAAACATAAAGCTATGGTTCATTCTTCAAGAGACAACAAGTGAGGTAGGCTAAGTATTGTTCTGTCCTCAGAAGATTGTTCTTGTCAGCAAGATGGCTGTGTACCTCTGATGGAGCTCCCTCCGTTGTCCCCAGGGATCCAGGCCAGGGTGATAGAGGAGGTTGAGGTAGTGGAGACAGTCAGGCGAGGCTGGTCAGGAGGAACTGGATAAACATACAGATATTTCATTGACGACCCAGCAACTACTGAACACTCACAAAAAGCACTTGTTTCCTATTATAGTCGGCTACATCAACATACAGTTTCTGATCTCTCTCTCACCTTGCACCAGAAGATTGACTATGATTGTGTCAAAGCCCAAGGTGTTGGTCGCCGTACAGGTGTAGTACCCAGAATCCTCTGCTTTGACCGAACGTAGCACCAGTGTGCCGTTGGATAAGATCTGTCTTTGACTGTCGGCTGTCACTGGGATGGCAGAGTCCTCACTGACAACATACAGGCAGATTACAGGATTTATCACCTTTATACTAGATTAACTTATCCAAATAGTTTATATTTACGTTTATCTTTTTTCAAAGGGGAGTGGGGAGTCCTTTCACCCTTTTGCATTTGTTTATTCTTTATTCAGACAGTAGGAAAGCAGAGAACGGGACGAAGCAGAGAAAGCTCTGGTGGGGTTCGGTTCTATGCCAGCGGGATTTACACGCTCCTCCACTTTTGCTACTCGACTCTCTTTGGGTACTAGTTAAGCATATTTCTTTAAGCGAGGTACGACGCTGAAGCTAGACCGGCGCGTGATGAGTCCTGACCTGTCTTTGGTCCATTTGATGGTGGGGTTAGGTTCTCCCACTGAGCTGCAGGGCAGGCGCACCTCCTTCATCCAGGGGGTGGTCACTGTGCCCCCAAAGGACAGAATCTTCGCCGGGGCTGCACACCGCAACAACAACAACAAAAATAAAAAAAAAACGAATTCAAGATAAAACATTTAAAAAGGGCAGGGAATGAATTACATCTCTCGCACATTCTTTCAGACATGAATGTTACATGCATATACAAACAAACGTGAACACAAACCCATGCCTAGGATGCCTAACTGCCCTTCTCTGATGTTTGCTTAGTGAGTAGCCCAGCTTGCCTGAAGGGAAAGGTCTTTACCCACCGCTGTGGCACAGAGCAGTATTATAGTGTTTTACCAAAGCCCCTCCTCTTACCACTTGCTTTCAGTCTATCTATACTCCATAGATCCTCCCCTCTATTGATTTTTGCCCCCTAACCCTCTCCCAAAGGGTCAGTTTACTGAATAGGCCCTGTTCATCACCACATAATTAACAACAGTGTTTCTTGCAACATAGCCAACACTCAATCAATACTACAGCTGTCAATCAATAGCATCGAGAGAGAGAGAGAGAGAGAGAGAGAGAGAGAGAGAGAGAGATGAAAGTGATCTGCGCAAAAGGAGATCGTGTTTCTGTTTCATGGCTATCTTAAAAATCCTCTTCCTCGTAACCTTTACACAAATCTCTTTTACCCTTCCCTTCCACTGCAGGCCCGCCTGGAGGACCCACCTTTCCCAGCAGGCTCCACGGTGACCTTTTCGCTGATGTTGCCGCGGCCAGCGGTTGTCACGGCTGCGGCCCAGATGTGGTACTGTTTACCCCGGCTCAGGTGGGTGATGCGGTAGAACAGCATCTCCGGGTTGGCCTCGTACTCGCTGGGCGCCTGGCACACACAGGGCACATACAAGTCAAGGTGGTGTCATGGTGACGGTCTGCGGCGTTACAGCGTTACGGTGACAGAGAGGGGGCGCGTAGTAATGCTCGCAATGGAACTTCTATTCAATTGACAAAGTGTTACACACACACACACACACACACATACACACACACACATATGCATTCATACATACATACTCTCACACACAGACACACACAAATACATACACACACACACAAACACACACAGACATATACGTACACAAACACACACACACACACAAACTCGCACGCGCTACAGTATATTTTCCTTCTCATCACTCCTCTGCGCACTCTTCTGTAATCTGTTCATCTCCCGACGTGGATCTTCAATCCCTTCACCGTTCACCTTCCCTCTCTCTCTCTGTGTACCTCTCTGTCTCTCAGCCTCTCTGTCTAGCTAGCTGAAGAGGAGAGGGATGAGGGAGAGATGGCGGAGGGAGGGAGGT
>OMKK01019695.1:1127-11519 GCA_900302305.1 Polymixia japonica
CTGGAGCTGCCTTGTTTTCACTGCATGATTCAATGCCTCCTGCATGTTCTCGTCTCTCCTGTTGGTGATTTACTTGACGCGCCTGGGAGTGGAAGCGTAGCATCAGGGATGGTAATTATTAGTTTTCCTGTGCAGGCCCAAACAAGCGACTCTTACAAGTGACTCTTCGGGGAGGACCCGGAGCTAGGGTAAGGCCTGGGCAGAATGGAAAGTGTGCCCTCTGTGCAAACGTAAATCATAATCGGGGAAAGACAGGGTCACGGAGCTGACCCTGCCGCACCAGTGAGGCTTAAATCACGCTGTTTTCCCTGGGCGGAGAGAGACAGCGCGAGCTATGTAATGAAAACGGCATGTTCTCAGCTTTGCGTAGGGTCCATCTGCTCAAATAGGCTCAGCCAAAAGACTGAAATATTTTACCTGAACGTGAATAAAACACAAAACTGCGGAGATTCCTGGATTGTACCCGTGTTCATTTAGCCCATAAGGACGGCATAACTGACTGAGTCATTATGCGTGTCTTACTTCAGCTGTGTTAAGCCTGGGAGCTCCATGTTGTGCTTATCCTCTGACCACAACTAGAGACAGAGCAGGCCTCACACTGTTAGTGATTGTGAGTGGGCCATAATCATTATCAGCTCGGTGGTAGTGAGTGGCTCCCACTCTGTCCAGGCGGCTCCCTGTCTGACCTGTTTGTGGTGCGGCGAGGCTCCGCCGGGTGGGAGAGCTGCAGACCGGGGGAAGGGGTTGGGGTCACTCAGTGTCTGCAGCCTCCCTTCGAATATCACGATTCCATTAACAGCAATGGTCCCGATGAAATACTCTTCCTGGGGCCGGCCCTGTCTGAGCCTTTCTGCTGTGGCTGGAGGGGGCCCGAGGCCCTGGGTCTCGGAGCACTTGTCTATTTTGGGAGGTCATTTGGAGCCGGACGCTCTGTCTCCCCAATGCAGCCTGTCTCCTGATACTGCTATCAACTGCCGGCTTTTAACACAGAGCCATGGCAATTTACAAGAGTGACGCCAAGTAAGCCAGTTATCAGAACCCCAACACCAGATTAGCTGGTTGGTCTTCTAATGAGCATCCTTGAACAGTGAGGTGGGGGAAACTCTCAGAGCATAACAATAACACTATTACGCACTGCTCTGTTAGCGCAGGAAATACTCCACAAAATGCACCATCCTCTAGAAAAATGCCATTTGAGTTCAGTGACATGTAATCACCGTAGCGTTCCACAGAAAGCCATTTCAGTCAGACTGTTTCATTTCCAGCGCTGTAGGGAAGCGCTGTTTATTTTGATCAACTACCTTATCATATAGGGCTCTGTTGACAGAGTGGAGCAGAATTCTTTAATTCATACCACAATGCAAACAGACTTCCACAATCTGCATGTTCGATCTCATGGTCTGTTTTGTTCAACAAGAGCCTGATTGGTTAGCTGTAAAGTAGGTGTTAGGCGTGTGTGCGGAGATGCCGCTATTTGTGTTCGTATTTGTTTAAGAGCAAAATTATTTGTTTCCATATTCGGATAAAACGAGAAGTGGGCGTGGTTTAAACTGGAAGCGGTCAGATTTGAACCCCAAACCCCTACCAACCTCGCAAGCAAGTGGGTAGAGTTCTCAGTGTCAGTGTTGATTTTTGATTGCAACATTTTAAACTAGTAAATTAGCCAACATATAATGTTAAGAATGAATGAAACATTTACATAGTGATATTTTTGCACAATGGCGAAGATAATGTTTTGTTTTGCTATGCAAAGTCAGTTAACAAGCACACAAAAGCAAAAGCAACATGGGCTATTCATGGCATAATGTTTTAATATAAAGCAAGGCATCAGAAGAGTTTGATCATAAATAGTTTTAATTTTTCAGTCCGTCACTTCCCTCCTCTCCTCTTCGCTGTTTGCGCGCTCTAAAGGATATTTTATTTTTTTGACCAGGTCAACCAGGTTGCAGAGGAGATGTCGCACCTCCTCAAGAAATTAAAAGCGTGCAGTTCGCGACCGGAAGGTCGCACATTCCGTAGAGACGATGATTGGTTCACTGGTGAAGTGAGTCGTGATTTCCAAATGTCGCTCGTATAGTTAACTTCCTGTTGCGAATTTTAAACAACAAGTATATTTATACTATTAAGGCATAAGTAGCCATTCTCTCTCTGGCACTGGCCAATCAAGGACAGACACAATAACATTGGAAAACGTTCTCACGCGTAGTTACGTGTGTTGTGCACATTCAGCGAATTCCGTGGATTCCACACAAAACACGTCTGAACGCTGTTTTCTGTAAATCGGAACGGGTGAGCTGAGCCCGAGGACTGCCCCTGTTCCGAGGTTGCAGACCAGGTCGATCAGGTTGCAGATGAGATGTCGCGCACCTCCTCAAGAAATTAAAAGCGCGTAGTTCACGATCAAAAGGTCGCACGTTCCGTAGAGACGATGATTGGTTGACCGGTGAAGTGAGACGGGATTTCCGCCAAATGTCACTCTATAGTTCACTTCCTGTTGTGAAAAAAAAAAATCTACATCTGAATTTTTATAAAAATGTTCACGAGGGTCAAATATTCATTGGAAAGCCACTATTCCTTTACTGCCGAATATCATTTGGGATTCGCGTGCATCCCTAGTAGGTGTAACCATCAGGTCAGTGCGTAGGTGACGCCACTGCTAAATCAGTTATACGCAGGCTATGAGGTTGCAAACTTTCCTCTTTTAAGACTCACATCATGAAGTTGCCACGTCATCAGACAGCTCTGCAATCAAGGGAAAATCCAACAGATGTTTTGCATTTACACAACAAACTATAATGCCGAAAACAGCTACTGATTTCTCCCATCCCTGCGCTCTGTTCTGGAGCGCCAGAGCTTGCCGATCAGATCAGAAGCGAATGATTCAACCGGCCAATCTAGTCCCTGCCCGGGTTCAGCGTGGCGATTGGGTTCCAAGCTGGACTCTGTGGCCTGCCCAGCCCTGCTCTTTGTAAATGAAGTTAAAATCGTAAAAAAGTGTCTGTGCAGGGGTGATGTCATACTTGGCATTATGTTTCACTGTGGGTTTAAGGAGGGTTAGATTTACTAGCATTCGGGAAACATTAAAAACTACAGTGGTTCACACTGAGTGTCTGTACTCTCTGTAGTCTCTCCTCCCCCTTCATCCAATATGCTGCCACTGGATGCAGAACAGTTAAAAAAACAACAACAACAAAAAACAGACACATGAAAACCAGTCACAACCGTAGAACAGCGTATTCAGGCAGAATTTGAAATTGCTTGTCCTCGAAACAACACGTACCCTGCTCGTGACAGCCTCATAATGCTAAAGGAATTTATTTACTTCTGTTGAACTTTAACTTTAGTATAATGAGATGTGAGTAATGTGTTTGGACGGAGACAGTATGGCGTTGGTAGAGGATTAGCATGTGAACATAAAGCCAAACTGGGTGGATGATATCTTCCTGAGGTGTGAAAATCAGATTTGTGCCAGGTGGTTTTGGCTGGCGTTGTTCCTCCTAAGGAACAGTTTTACGCTATACATATGAAAGGCCATGGGCAATCCAAAACAAAACTTTATGAATGTATTAGTCACACAGTTCAAATGAACCTAGCACAAATACACAGCCAGTTATAATTTTCGGGTAGTTTCATTTCTATGATTGCAGTCACTTATTTTCTACAGTTGGCAAAGCACAGCAGCATATTAAAAATAAATAACATCAGGAATGGTTTGTTACGTTTAGATAAAAATGCTGTTAAGTGTGGGCATGATGTAGGCCCAGTGCTATGGGAAAGTCCCCTGTGGATAGTTAGAACCCCTGGGGTAAGATGGCGCCAAGCAACAGAACCTGTGGCACCGCTTGGATATAACAGCCAATGATTATGTTGCTTATTGACATAAAAGCATCCAAAACAAGTGGAGACGTTCCAGAAAATAATGAGGGGTGGGGGTGTTTGGGGCCGAGACAGGGTGTGGCTCTCACCACAGGGCTTGTTACCTTTGCCTTTGGACACGCCTCTAATTTGCAGACACAGTGCAGTTAGATGTGTAACTTTGTTATCTGGATGTCAAAGGCACACTGCCTCCGTCACTGAACAAATGCTGATAGAAAAGTGAAAATGTTATTCTTCACAATGGCTGGCTCTGTTTACGTCTTGACAGTGGTTCCAAAGCTCTGCTGACTTTGAAAGAGAAGAAGAGAGGTCAAAAACAGACAACGCAGATAACCTCACTATTGATGTGTGATTTCAAAATGGTGCCTACAGGTGATTATCTTAGCATTCTTCTTTATGGTATACAGTCTATACAGTCATTATGGTTCATGGTCGTTAACGTCATTGTGTGTGTGTGTGTGTGTGTGTGTGTGTGTGTGTGTGTGCGTGTTTGTGCGTGTTTGTGCGTGTTTGTGCGTGTGCATTTACACGTATATGCGTGTGCGTGCGTGCACATGGGTGTGCATGCTTGTGTGTGGCCGGTGGACTATGGACAGGGACGTACGTCATATATGTGTGCTGATCATGTTATGCACATCTCATGCGGCGTGTCTCTGTGTGTCTCTGTCTGCAGACTTTAATCTAAGTCTGTGTTTGTAGTCTTTGAGGTGTGGATTAGTGGGAGTGTTGAGTCAGGCCCAGGCGAGGGCCCAGGAGGTCAGCTCAGAGAGAGGCCCACGTAAGCAGGCTCCACTGCTGCTGAATGGGCCCATAATGGCCTGGATCAGAAGGAATGTGATCATGGAGCCTTGCTACTGACAGCCGGCCCCTGGGGACACAAATTACTCCCACTGATAGAAACAGAAGATGACAAAAACACTGCCTCGGGCACTGTCTCTCCGGACTCCCCGACTCCAACACGACTAAATGAATCAAATTGCCTCCAATTAAAGATTTAACTATCCTTCTTTCCCCATGGCAGTTCCATTTTCTCTCCCCCCGGTCTCATGATACAAAAACACTTTTCACTGCATCATGGTGGCAAAAATCTTAAAAAACAATAGGAGAGTTTTGTGAGTAAGTGAGTTTTGTTTTTGTGAAAGGAAACAGCTATATAACTTTCCTTCATGTGTGTTAAAGGAATTCAGCCTGATTTTAGAATCAATAGTCAATGCCGTAGCCTGAATGAGGGGTACATTATGATTCAATTTTGGGCTAAAAGATAGTTTTACCCGTTTGCTGTGCGTGATGTTTCCAGAAGGCTAATTTTTGCCTGTTCCACGACTAGACTCCTGCTGTGCCTGTGACTTAGAGCTTATGTTTCTCTTATGACAGTTTTTTTCTATGTCAAACGGGCTCCCTTGACCAAACTGAATGAATGCTCTATTTGCTATGAATATACTTCTGCCATTACAGTTTAATGCAGTTTATGGCAGTGTTTACTGTTTGGCTCTTCAGCTCCTCTGCTATCTTCCCTGTCCTTTGCAGTGTCTCCATAGTTCCCAATGACAGAATGTGTGATTGGTCGTATAAAGAATTCCAGAAGCATAGTATTGTTTACTATTGTTGATAGTCTTTTCTTGATATAATGCATGAAGTTTTAGAATACTATTGCTACTGGTGGCACATACATGTCCAATATTTTATTTGAAGACATTTTTGTTTTAATATTGTTGGTCACGGACACTTACAGTACATCAATTGAAGATGCTAATGTGACATGAATTATTGCTCCAATAAGGTTCTGAAGAACAGAATGCACACAGCTGGTTTGTCAAAGCCTCACTGTTCGGGTCTGTGAATCTTTTTCTCAAGCTCCTGGGTTTATGTGTAGGCTCACAGCTCTTGTCGTTACTATCTTTCGGCCATGTTTAATTTGATTTTCCCTCCAAAGTGTCGTAAGATGTGCTGGCTTGACCACTGCGTTATTACCCAGAGGTCTGCAGGGGTGCCTGGGCCCGGGCCTTCACAGGGAGAGGGGCAGGCCATGGGACAGGCCTGCGTGAACAGCTGTGCCCTGTTTTAGACCCTCCGACTCAATTACCTCCTCCTCTTTGAAGAAGTCTTTCCTTACACACTTTCACACATGCAGCACACTATGGCAGTAGGATTTGGATATGACCGCAGGACAAAAAGTTCAAATACCTAAACCTTGATTTCTTAATTCAAAAAAAGGGTCAGAGTGGTATTTTGGTGTTATACAGACCGAGAAAAAGATGGGTCTTAAAATGTTTTCCAGTGGTACTTTATAGATCACTGTCATTTAAAGAATCTCTTGAAACTCTGGTTCTTAGTTGCTAAATGAACTAGTGATTCAATATAGTTTGTAGTCAGAGTGGTTTTTCATAACACTGCGATGCTGGAGCACAGTTCCACTCCACTCCACTCAGCTACCATGGCAACATTTCGGAGATATATAGTCTCTAAATCCTATTTTAAGCAACATTTGCTTAAAAGGTCTGTTGCAACTACTTAACAATTGAAATACAACACATAACGTACTGTACAGCCTAACAAAATATGACGTCTTCTCTACATAATAGTTAAATGTAAAATTATTTACAGTTCTCCTTGACGCTGTAATGGTGTGGTACTGTATGTATCTTCTGCAGTTCAACAGCAATCCTATGATATTTCAAACCGTGCTTGTACTCACACTGCTAGTATTTTCAATGAGTAGATATATAAATATCTATTTTGCTCTGAGATGGCGCAATATGGAACCATATGAGGATGGTTTTATATAGCTAAGAAATTTGGGATAAAACAGGCTCTCTATATAACTAACTGTTACACATAAAGCAGGCTTTATATAGAAACAAAGGTGGTTACCCTATAATGATGAGCCGAAGAGCCACTACATTTACCTTTTACTGTTCAGGTAATTAACGGATGCTCATATCCAGTGCAACAGTAGCATCAGCTCTCATTATTATGGGTCACCAACATTGAAAGCAACAACAGCGAGGCTACAAATGACAGAGCCGCAGTAGCCTGACAATTAACAAATATTCCAGTGTAACTAGGATGCTCAGGTCTGAAATAGAATTGCTCGGCAAAGATATAAGAACAGGTACTTTTTTTTTTTTAAGAAATTGGGGTGTGGGGGTGTGATTCAAGTGAGGATGTTACTATTAAGCGCTTTCCTTACAGTGCTTGTTTCGACTTTTCATTGACCTGTGGTAAACATTAATTTGCAGCTCTGTATAGTTGCTCGATGTGTGATCAAGTCAAGAGCCTTACCTGCTTATAGGGCCACTGAAACATTGGTATGTTAATCCATGATGCACCAAAGCTAAATTAAAACATCTAAAACCTCCTGCTTTCAGAAATCTGTCTCAGAAGAGTCCATTTCAGCAGCAGGGTTAGCAAGGGCACACGGCAACAATGACTTATTGGCCAATTCTGTTTTCCTTTGACTTAATTGAAAACTGCATGACAATGATTTAAACGAAGCAGTACTCTGTAATAACAGTTTTCTTTTCCTTGTCTGACATGTGATTGAGTTACAAAGGGGAATGTATTTGCAACAGGTGCCACTAACACAGTACAGGCATGAGGGCCTCTATGTCCACCCTCGGTAACCTCCCTGTGCCCTGAGCCCTAAGCCTGCCAGGAAACCTGATTCCAGTTCAGACACTGGCACACTCTGAGTCCCTACTGGTACAAGCCTGAGAGCCTAAGAGATGTTTTAGTGAGGGGAGTGTGTCCATGTGCGGGTGTGTGTGTGTGTGTGTGTGTGTGTTATGGCATGTGTTTGTGTATATATATGTGTGCGTACATGCCTTACTGCATATATATACTGTATATACTGATACAGTTTTTCATAGTTTTTTAAACAAATCATGCCATAGTAGGTCACACATGACACATAGTAATGTATATAACAATGTATATAACAACATTTATCTTTAACCCAAGAACAAGCCCTTTAATACTATCAGATTAGATGTGTCATTTTGAATTAACATAAGATTGGAAGTATTATTAGCATTATCAAAAAATATTCATGATATGATTAATACTATTCAATAGTCTTCTTAATGTGGAAGAATACTTTACATGTTTTTGGCATGCCACCAGGAGTTAAAGAATTTAATTTCATTCACTGTTAATTACAAATTCAAAAGTGGGCGCAGCTATTTTTTTACTTCCTCTTTTGGGCCAATCACTTTCTTAGTAGGCAAGCTATGAATGTTTTTAAACCAATCAGCTATTCTTATTCTTGAACTTTTGCTTCTTGGAAGAATTTAATACATCTAGGGGTGTGGCTTAGCCTTGCTGAATTCAGAGCAAGCGTATTTTAACTCTTAAATTGCCAGATTCAAGAAAAGAACAACTGTAGTACCTCAACAGTAAGCACTTTGACAATGAATAATATGAATAATATATTATTTTCTTATCTTAAACATTTTTTTTTATTCCTGACAATTAGAACTTACATGTCAAAGTAGTTGGGCAGTAATAACAGTTTAAAAAAAAAAGAAAAAGAAAGAAAGAAAAAAAAGGAGGAGCTCCCAGTCATTTACTATCAGCCCCAAGACAGAGAGAAAACACAGGAGCTTGGGTGGAGGCAGACTTGTAAAGACGTTGCTGAGCTGGAATTCACCTGTTCTGACTATTTTAGATGAAGACGCTCATCTCTGAAACTGTGCTGAAGTAATTTGGGGCAAAAAATGTCATATTAGCATTTCTTTATTTTTATATTTTAAAGCTATATAGCTGAAATCATGAGCTGGAGGCTGGAGACACTTTTCGTAGACCGCTATTAAAAATTTGTCTGGGTAGGAACTGTGGGAACTTTTCGGCTGTGCACAGGAAGTGATGCCCTGCAGAAAGGCTAGATAAGACACCCAGGTCTAGCAGTGGTAGCTAGCCCACTAGCTCTTTTGCCGCGTCTTTGCCGTTCGGCTATGGCAGATAGTTACTGGTGAACTGACGTCACACAAGCGACACTGGTTTGTTGTAGTCTGAACATCATTTCAATTACTTCTTGCCACCACAGAGGGAGACAAAGTGTGAAAATCCCGGATGTCAGCTTTAAGATACTATACAGACTATAACAGAACAGCAAAACAGAACATCAACTACATTGTAATTAAATGTGAAAATATGCTTGTTTATTCTGTTTTAAAAAGTATTTTAAATAGTGCAAAAACATGAATCCTCTCTGTGTCTACATTGTATCATCCTGTCTTTGGATAAGAGCACTCTTAATGAGCACTGTTAATGTAGACGATTCTAATGGGCCTACCTGATTGCCTAACACACAGATTACCCCCTAACCCATATCCATTAACAGAACTGTAACAAAGTTACATTTAGCATATATGTTTATATATATACTATGTGTGTATATATATATATATATATATATATATACTGTATATGTTTGTGAAATGGTGCTACAACACATCTAAAACATTTCCTTTTATTTTTCATTGATGAGCAATTCTCTTTTATCTGACTTGATGTAAGCTACTTCCTTGCTACATCAAGGCCCTGTTCAATGAAGTGTTGATTATATTGAATAGATGGAGAATATTACCTGGCCTTGCTGTAAGTAGCTGGAATTCACACCCAAATGAGGGGCCATTGCACATCATGAGGTCATTGCATGGAATTTGCAGCTTCCTGCTCCGGTGAAAATTCCTTGTGTGCAGGTAACTTACAGCGACAGGCTGTTGTACAGGGGAATACCAAATCATGCGCCACGGTCACTACAGTCCCTCGTCAGGCTTAAGTGACCCTATTAAACAATTTGCTTCATCATACATACTGACCTCTTTGGAAAAAAAAAAAAAAAAAGAAAGATGTATCTGCCTTACACGTGAAAGTTAATTTGTTGCTTGTTTTTAAAAAATATATATATATTCAAATAACTTAAAACCCTACATACAGCGTGGATTTAAATAAGTTTTAGTAACTTAACTTAAAATGAGAAGTGGATGTTACGCCTTTAAGAGTTAAGAAACTTGAAACCTTGTTTGCGCAACAATCAGTGCAGCTCAGAGCCGCCAAAGTGTCTAGACTAGCACATGATGGTAGTCAGCCAATGGCTCCATCGCTCTCCTCGGGGGCCCCGTGTGTGTGTGTGTGTGTGTGTATGTGTGTGCGTGCGTGTGTGTGTGTGTGTGTGTAAAAGCAAAAAAAGAAAAAGAGAGAGAAACGGGGAAAGAAACAGATCCAGGCTGCAGTTTGGCTTGAACTGAGTAGGGAAGCAGGAGCGCTATTCAGCCCCGGGATTGATCATTTTTCTAGTTTCAGTTCACATGGATATTTTTGGATTGTAAAAGAAGTGCATTGAGATCTTTAGAAGACGAGAAGGATCCCGACTGTTTGAGCATTTTCTTTGGATTAAAATCGCGTCGAAGTGCCCCCCATTCATGCTCTCCGTGCCGGTTGAGAAGTAGATCTGAGGACCCGTGTTTAAAGTCCGAAACTATATCAGGGCTGCGAGTCGTCGTCTTTAGTCGA
>OMKK01019699.1:7516-25422 GCA_900302305.1 Polymixia japonica
TAAATCATCCGGGTGAAGGGGGCGGAGACGCAGGAGACTCGGGGAGGATGATGGTGTGAACGCACCTGCCTCAAGACGGGGAAACCCTCAGCAGCGTCAGTAGCGTGGAAAGTGGACTGTATTTTTCACCGTCGAAGTGGGAGACGAAAACACTTCTTTGAAATGAGAAATGGCTGAGATAAAAATAAATAAATAAATAACAAAAAGAAAAAGCCAAAACAAATAACGGAAGTGTGTGTTGTTAAATAAATGATAACCTCACTTGTGTTGAACTGATATCTGGTTGAATGACTACTGGCTCCACATGTGCGTTATATAATAATAACAACTTTATGCTATTCATATAAAAATCAATAATAGTATTTTCTGTATAACGGGAATAATAGTGTGATGTGAGCGCATTTTGACTCCTGAGGGATTTGTAACTTAACATTCAAAAAAATTAGACAATTTATGTTATCTTTCTAGAAAGCGATTTAATAGTCTTAACATAGATTACAGACAAGTTACAATTGAACATAACTCAACATAAAGGGAGATGTATGTAGGAGGGGGGGGCAATTAGATATATGTCTATTCACTTTGTGGATTGTAAATACATATTTCCTTGTTCTGCTTGACTGGCCTTGCATGTTGTTTTGACAGTTGGGCACAAGGGCGATCTCATGTTAAGAGACTCAAGGCAGTGGCAAAAAAAATCCCCCCCAACATGAACAATTTGAACAATTGCAGACACTAGATTGAACAGTAATACGCTCTCCTTCTTTTTTTTTATCTTATACAACATATCTCTTCAGCAATGACAGGGGTTGAAGATTTCACAGAGATGTCACAGTTGCTAGTCATCTAATTAGGGCTGAATGGTTGCCACAAAGGCTCCTCCCACAGCCGGGCTGAAGGACTCACCAAGCTTGTAGATGAACTGTGTTGATGGACAACATCTGTTAAAGGCTGGAAGCAGGAAGACTTTCTGATTAGCTCACGTGCTTCTTGTGGTCAGAGGTGAAGTTGACTCTGCTCGCCGTGACGTCACTGTTGGGACTGAGTTTGGGATTTCCGGGTCAAAAGAGATCCGATCTCCTCGTCGTCGTTGAGTGAGTTCTTCCCGTACCTGTCCTCCCACCAGGCCCTGTACTGGAGAGGGAGGACAGAGACACAATATTGAAACGAGAGGTTGCGTCGTAAAAAAAAAAAAGGGACGTTTTTTTTTTTCCTAAGAAAGGTTTTCCGGGAGTTTTAGGTCAGACGGTGTCGATTAATTCCTCTTTTACTGTGCTTGTGAAGCCGTTTGGGATTGTGACGTGATTAAGGCCTATACAAATAAACCCGACTTGACTTGAGCCTATGTGGCAAACAAGTCTTCAATCGAGGGAGAGGGAAAGGGCGACAACGCACAGGAGAGAGCGAGAGCGCCGTGGTATTACTCACTTGTGCCAGTTCTGAGTTTTCAAACTCCTCCAGTTGGCGCAGAAAGCCCAGGTTGGGCCCGGCACACGGCCTGACTGCCCTCACAGCTGCCAGAGACTGAACCCAGCCCCGTCCCGTCACCGTCATGATGTAGGCCACCACTAGAGTCACGCTGCGAGACACTCCCGCCACGCTGGTGAACACAGCACTTTAGAGAACGGCTCGAGTTCTTTCATTCTGTCGCGACTGTGAGATGGTTCTTTTGCCTGAGGGTTTCCTTTTCTTGGTTTAAATAAGGAATAATGATTATTAAGGCGTAATCCTGTTTTTTGCATGCATGATGTAAGAGTAATATGAGAAACAGGTGAAATTTGAATGTATGGTCCAGTTCCCTGGTAATCGCCACAGAAACAACACAATGTTGCATCATCAATTTCAGTTTCACTTGTTTTTAGACTATTTCCAGGCAAGAATCATGTAAATATGCAAAAACAGGCCATGTGTTTTACTAGTTATTAAAGTAACACTCTTAGTAGATTCGACCATCTGGAATGATGACGTACAAACTGACCAATAGGAGCTGGGTTGTCTCTTTACTCACCAGTGAACAAGGCAGCCTTCTCCTTTCAGCCGGGACTCGTGGATAAACATGATGCTGTCTCTGAAGTGTTGAATCCTAACCAAATGATCAAATAAAAGAATTGCCGATTTCAAATGAAAGACAATACTATATGCACTTCACACCAGTTTTTAGATGATAGAGATAGTAAACAAGACTAGGTCAAAACCTAGTATATGGCTGGGTTATCGTCAATGTGTGAAATTGTACCCAAAAGAATTGTCACTAGAGGGCTTTTCATTTGAAACAGATACATCAGCCAATGGAGAAACTCCAACACTCGGCCGACCAATGGTGTAACTTCATCACTCAGCCAGTGAGTCAGTCAGTGAGTCAGTCAGTGAGTCAGTCAGTCAGTGAGTCAATCAGTGAGTCAATCAGTGACTCAGTGACAGACAGGCATTCGCGTTTACAGGGCTGGGTCCTGCTGCTGCGGTCCAGACAAAGATTTGGAGAACCTTCATCACTGTTGTTCAGAATGTAGTGGACCCAAACACACGGGATACTCACAGGTTTTGCTTGGAGTGGTCTGCCGCCGAAATGCAAAGATACGTCATCTCCTGTTGGAAGGGAGTATAGTGATACAAATATTAAGACAAAAAATAACTTAGGTTCATATAATGGAACGGATAATCTCGTCTGCAGATAACCCCGTTTCTTAACGGTGCATAATTGTGCAGCGGTTTTTGTTAGTAAACACCAGATAAAGCAAGAAATATCAACAACACCTCAAGCGACTGAAGAGGGTGTTTTCCGCAGCAGGTTGTCCATTCAGGTGCACATGGTCGGCACTTTGCAGGGCAGCCTCCGCCACCAGTGTATGAATGTGTGTGTGAACGGGTGAATGTGAGGCATGTATTGTAAAGTGCTTTGAGTGGTCGGTAGACTAGGAAAGCGCTATATAAATGCGGTCCATTTACCACTCACATTCACCTTTCTGCTCACTTTAACGGACAGACACTGACCGTCCCCCCGTGGCCCCCGTTGTTCAGCACTAATGGGTCACGACCTACCAATTTTCTCATACATTTGTGTATGTTGGTTTGTGTGTGTGCTGTTTAGGGGGTGTGGGGTGTGGGTGTGGGTGTCTGTAAGTGTTTGTGTGATATGCACCTGGCAGCTGAAGATGCACGCATGGCCCCAGTGGACAGAAACCACCTCGTCCCGTTATGACTGAACCCCTGCAAAATCCCCAGAGCCCTCTGGGACAGACAATGGGGTCAACTTACAGTACATGCGTGCACGCACACACACACACACACGCGCGCACGCACACACACACACACCAACACAAACATGCACACACACACACGCTCACCAATACCAGCAGATATTTCCCATGTGTCTGACACTCTTGTATCAGTTCACTGGACATTTATGATGAAGTGGATCATGTTCATTAATGATTACACTAATGATATGTTGATAAACAATACATATAAGTCTGCTTATATTTCTGTGTTTTCATGGGACAATGATGAGTGAATCCAACCCAGGCAGAAACAAATGATATAACCTTAAATGGAGATGAAATATTGGAAGTTGTCGCCAATCGCAAAGTGCATTGTTTTCCATTCCTTGAAATGTATTTGGATTTCCACGAGCATTTAATTTATCTGTTTATTTTCTTGACATTGACAGGTTGACGATCGATATGCAGACGCATTCAACCATATAGACTCGGTGGCTGCAAACCAAACCATACCTTCGTCTCTCATGAACCGCCAAGCCGTCTTCCAAGAAATCAATGAGTGAGAAGGTTGACTGTTGGGTATGCAAATAGACCATCCATCTGGTCATTAGTCTGCAGTCGTAAAATAGACCTGAGTCATCAATATGCCACCGCACTCGAAAAGCTTAGTCACAGATAACAAGCTAATAGACAGAACGTTATAATTGCGCTACCAGGATTAACATATGGAGATAGATAGAATAGGAAGCTTAGGAAATGTCACGGAGTCCAATGACTATCTGTGGTCTCTTACACTATTTCAGGCCAAAGCTTTTGAAAAGTCTTGGTGGTTGACCAGTCTGGGTAGTGATACTGTGAAGGAGTTGCTGTTTCTCTTCAGTGTAATTGTTGTGAAAATATGCTGGATGGAGAAAGTGTACAGAAATGTCTCTGCATGCTTTTCGGAGCTTACTTTCAACAAGTAAAGATGAAAGTTTTGAAAGTGGTCATTGAGTAACTGTTCTTTTCTGAATGAAAATGGTCAAACAGTAGTAGATCTGGTGAGACGATACTTTGGTTAGACTCGAAGTCCATAAATGTCAGCCTATCCAAAACCAAATGAATGAATAATTAAATAAATAAGCAAATACATTTTTACATAATAATATAAAATTATATATTACACAATCTTCAAGTCAAACACAGGTAAAATTAAAAAAATGTTTTAGTGAACAACTGGACCAGAGGATGTTTGGAAGTGTAGGACCTTCACAGCAAAACAGTTGCACATTTTCAAGCTGTTGAGTTGTCAAAGCCGAGTGAGTTATTTATTCAGGGCGCAATATTTTTTTTTAAATTATGAATTTAGGTATTTCTTTTCAAGGCTACATTACGCAGCTTCAAGAAAATGTGGACAAATGTTTCTGTTACAAGTGGAAATCACTGAAAACAAGGTTGCTATTTTCCAACCGCACTCTTCCAGGATCTCTTAATATGAGATTTGTACACACTTTCTCTACTTCTGGTTCTCACACACACACAAGAAACAAACCGTTCCGCTCTTTCATACAAAAATCCCAGCATCTAAATGTAGCAGGATATGAAAAACCAGAAACTTTTCGATGAAGTTGCACTTTCTTTATGGAGTTGGTGTCGCTGGCTGGTTGAACTAAAAGGAGCTACAGTAGAAACTGCAGTGTACCTTTATCTTCATGGACACTTGAATTAAGAAAGATCACCATAAAGAAGTGTAATATACAGCGATAAACAACAGTAATATACAACACATTAGTGCAGCGTTGCATTCAGCAAGAACGCTTCAGGTAAATTCCCAGACCTGTGACTGATACTTCAAGTCAGAAGTACTTTCCATGCAAAAAAACGTTTGACTTTCACACCAATTCCAGTTTTCTATTTCCATAACCTAACATTATAAGAACACAGAAGTTATATAAAATATATTACAATAAATCCTATTCACATTCAAAGCACGTCTAGAGTGAGCCGTCTCCGTGAAGTAGGACTATAATAGGAGGATGTTTAGAGGATGTCTGATCTGGTTTCTGATTAAGGTCAAGATCATTATATAGAGATAAAGATAATATCTGAAGCCCAGTCATCCTCACACTGTTTCATAATAAATTCCAAACGGTGGGGAAACTAACAGGTCATAACACTGAACCTGTATGCTTAGACTGGGGAGCACATAGCTGGACTGGTGTCATAGTCAAACGTATTGAGCAGACAGACAGATGCACACACGTGACCTCTCACCTCCAGGATGGGTGCAGCTGTGTCGTGGATGGAGAGGATGTGGGTGATGTTGTACCTGCCCAACTGCTCCCTGTCTCGTGCATCTGTGGATTGAAAATAACCCAAAAATTGCAAATATTCCTTCCGTCCAATCACATATCACCCCTTGCAAGTTCAACCTTAATAAAGATTCTTCTACCCAGCAACAACCCCCCTCCCCAAATCTCTCCCAAGCAAATATGGCCTTATGGCCTAACAACTTTGCTCTTATTTTGAACTGAAAGAAAAACCGGAAAACCAATGTTTCTAAAACAGTCCAACACCTTGGCCCAAAAGCAAGAAACAGTAAATGTTCTAATCAAATTTTGTTCCCTAAAAGGAAGCCAAATGTTTTCTGCCTTGGACAGATGTGCCCTGGACATTTCTTCTCATGCTTTGCAAGTTTGCAGGATGGCTGATGCCATCTATACAGGGCTAAATCATATTAGACTATAACTTAATGGAAATTAGGTTTATTACAAACCATGCAATGAGTCTGCAACATTAAAAGCCCCATTGCACATAGCATGAGAACATTTTCATGTATAAAATAAATACTTAGATATGACTTGCAGAGGAAAAAACAGCCTATGTAAGACTTGCACTGTAAGTCATTGATTCATAGGTCAGATAATGAAGCGTTTGCCTCACAGTGTGTTGGGCAGGACTGCACGGGCTTTATGAGACGTCCCATTAGAACTGCTGACAGCAAACTGGATACCAGCCGAGCACCGGCCAACGTATCTCTGGCATAAACCACAGACCACAGACCAATAAAAGGTTACACCTTACCCTGCCCAAGTTGTTCCTCGTGTTGTTGTTGTTTTTTTGGCATTGCACAAAGGAAACACAAAGTAACACCGATCCCATTTCTTGGGGAGTTGTAATATAATTTAAGTAAAATGGATAAATATCAAACATCAAGATAGCATAAAAGGTGATGCTGAACAATATTTTCTATCAGACGATTCCCTGATCATTTAAAAAAAAAATAATTAGACATTTAGATATTACCTGTACACTCTGTTCCTTGTATACACAGAGTAACAATGATCACTGCTTTGCTGTTTTTTGGAAAGATGTGGAATATAGTCCACACAAGGGACGCCCCCGTGCAAAGGGGCATCCCCAACCCCACCCACAGCAAACCCTGAAATTAATTTATTTTCTCAAACTGCTGACAAAGACATATACCCACACACCCACACACACACACGCACACACACGCTGTACATGTGCAAACATACACAGAGTAGACAAACAAGTGATCCTTCCGTTATCGTCTAGATTAATCTTGATTTTCCTCCATATTGTAACCTCACTCTATAGAAACTGAGCCCAGTGTAGCATCCTACCACAGACCCCTTCACATGAGGAACTGAAACACACACCATCATGTTGTCCTGATAATAAATCAATTCTGTTCACAAAATACTCGACAGGACTGGACAGTTTACCTTTGAAGTTTCCAAGATAAAGATCTGGCAGAACCTTGAAGTAAAGTAGAAATGGACGTCAACAAAGAATGTAGAAGATGTGAAAATAGAAGTCAAATAAATAAATGAGGTTCTAATGTTTTAGTTTAATCTTCCTAATCGGTTGCAAATGTTATCATTCTTAAACTTTTTTCGATCCGTCTCACATCATACTGTACCTTGTTTATTCCATTTCCCATGTCCGCCAAAAATCTCAAGCAAAGCACATCAAGTTAAGTAGTTTGTCAGTTTAAGAGTTGAATTTTCATCACATATCCAAGTTGTTCAAGTTGTGTAGATTGTATTTATATAGTCCGGTGCTCCAGGATCATTTTGCAGCAGTCAAACCCACTCAACGGGGAGATAATCTGTCACTTGCTCTTGTGTCTCGGAACGCATCGTTTTCAAGGCCAGGCCAGAGATTTTGTGGCCGGAGGTATAATAAAGCTCTCGACAAGCCTGTGGCTCCCGGCCTGAGTTTAAATTGATTGAGAATATGTTGGCTCGGATGACGTAATGTGACCTTAATGGTGTAACACTCTTGGATATATATTTAGATCAGGCGTAGGTCATGGGACCGCGGACAGGCACATACCAGCCAGACAAAGATGGTTGCAAACATTTCATTCTGGCAGCTGAGGGCAGAGGACAGGATCCAATAGAGGCTTCAATATACTCTGTCACTAGCTGGAGAGGTGCTAACCATATTTGGTGTACTGCTTTTGAATGAAGGAAAAGTAAAAGCCTTTTGGACAGCTGTTTGGCAATGCACTTAATAGGCTGCAGACATATTACTAGACATTTTCTTATAAGTAATAATTTCCCTAATGGATCTTTTGTTATGCTGCTGTTGTTGATACTGTTAATGCTTCCAGTAAATTTAGTTATACCACTATTACATCTCTCTGAGGCAAGGTATTTTTAGCATGGCTTTGTCTTGTCTTGGGTTTCTGTGTGTGGTTTAATATTTAGCACATCACACGCATTGACAGGCAGAGAAAAGTGGAGGCGTTTACAAAACGCTGTCTGCCTCAGTGCTGGGCCTTCATGTGAATCACAGGTCGAATCAATTGATAAAAATCATGCACAACAATAGGGCCTACTTGAACAGATGATCTATATCTATATCAGTGTGTTTAAGTTAGTACGTTAGTGTGTGTGTGTGTGTGCGTGTGCGTGGGCACGCGCGCGTGCGTGTACACAGACTGAAGGATGTGAAACATGAGTGAAGATTGAATCTAATTCTAAAAACAGGAAGGAGAAGCACTACGTCGGGAAATTACTTTCAAGTTACACGCAAGTTTGTAAAGTGCATTTCTATTAATAAACATTTAACAAGCCAGCATTCGTTTTCGTACTTTCGTCATAAATGTTAGTCGCGACAAGGGATTTTGTCGAAAGTGCCGCGTTGAAACCATTCTTACGTGCATTCACCACAGCAAACCTGACGTTCAACTTGTAAATGATTTTCGATCTTGTCCTTTTGCAGGACTACAGGGTCGTTTCATATCGGAGTTCCTCATGTGTCTGAACCTTGAATATATATATACTCTCAAGAGTATATATAACTGAACCTGTGAGAAATGGCGTTGCTGTTGCTGGGAGGGCGTTTTTGCAGAGCCGAGATTAATAAACCCATGAAAATGATGCAGATGTACTGGTAAATGTTTTTTTAGCATGTGATAGTAGTAAACTGGATTTATTCAAGAGGGACTTTGATCAAGTGAAAACATGTCTTGGATTAATATTCTTTTGCGTATGTTGTTGCCTTCCTGCATGATTACTTTTTTTTCTAGTCCTGTGGTTCTACTGGAGTCCACTAGATGGCGGTATTATGCCTTGTGGGAGTAGTGGGAATTTTTCTGTTCTGAAGTGCAAATTCCAGGGGCATCACTTGGGGGAAACTATTCTATTCTAACATTGTCTGTTTCCTACTAAAGCTCTTCAGTGACCTCGGGCAGGCAACATGTCAATGGAGTGGATCTGCACTATGAGCAGACAGGCCAAGGGAAGCATGCTGTCTTGCTTCTTCCTGGAGCTCTAGGTAAATAGACCAACAACGCATTTCTTCTTAGATGTTGAAAAGTGGCTGGCAGGCGTCTGCTTATTAAAATTAAAGCTTTCTCACTCTCACCTATCTATGTCTTATATTAGAACAACACAAGATTATATTTGTTACAAAACACATAATGTTATTGTTTGGTGACAGCCTACAAGTTGCTGTTTTGGGCTCACAGGAAGCACCCAGACAGATTTTGGACCTCAACTCAAGTCTCTGAGCAAGGAACGCTTTACTATAGTGGGCTGGGATCCCCGTGGTTATGGACGCTCTCGACCTCCTGGGAGAGATTTCCCCCCAGACTTCTTTGAGAGGGATGCAAAGGATGCTGTGGATCTGATGAAGGTGTGATCAGTCTATTGACAAGTTAAGGCAGATGATTAACCACTTCAGTATACTGTACCAATCAGAGTGATGAACTGTATAGTTTACTATACCCTGCTGTATTTCAAAGTTTGATTTGTTCACATTCAATATGGACAATAGTAGGCAGGTTCTTTTCCCTCACGTTTTCTCAAACAGTTTACAAGGGAGATGCACTCCATTTGTCTATTAAGTGTTTATACTGAACTTTTATCAAATAAGCTCTTTAACCAACTCACTGTTCCTTTGTTGCGCACTTTGGTGTGTTAAAGATAATGCTTGCACCATCCACTATGTACACATACACAGTGTGTTTAAGTGCATGGTAGTGAACTCAGTAGTAAGTACAGTATTAGTGTATTCCTTTAATGACGGGGATGCTATTGCCCTTCACCCCCTCTAAACCACCCCCTGCTTACTCTGTCTTCTAAACCAATACAGTAAGTAGTAATGTTGTGCAGTACATTTGCCTTTTCCCCGGCAGGCATTGGGCTTTGGCAGGTTTTCTCTGCTGGGGTGGAGTGATGGAGGAATCACAGCTCTGATTGCAGCGGCCAAGAACCCTGACCTAATCAACAAAATGGTCGTATGGGGATCCAATGCCTACGTCTCCCAGCAGGACCTCAAAATCTACAACGGTACTCAAACTCTAACTCTGTTGCTACAAATAGTGTGTTTAATTGTATTGATAACTGCCACGTTAGTCATCAGCTAACATAAATGTGTGTGCTTTTTTGTGTGTGTGTGTGTGTGTGTCCATGCATGTATGGGTTTCTATGGGGTAGCTATCCGCGATGTGTCTCAGTGGAGTGCGAGGATGAGGCAGCCCATGGAGGAGATGTATGGAGCAGAGCTCTTCCCTAAGACCTGGGAGGCATGGGTGGATGGGATTGCACAGTTTGTCCAAAGACCCGAAGGTATTAACTTCATGGCGCTACAAGCTTATTCTACTAGTATAAATGAGTGATCTGAGACAGACTGGAAACCTTTAGAAAGAGGAACAATTTTCAAGCATTTTGTAGCATGCAGCTTCTAAGGCAGCAGTTATGTAGCATTTATTTATTCATGAGTAGGGTCAGATTTAGAACATTAATTTTTTTGTGTTTGACTTATGAAATTTACTTTGACTCAAGTCTCTGACTCAATACATTGGAGATTTGTTGTTCTTTTCAATATTGTATTCTAAAAATTGCCGGTGTTAAATTGAGCGAAACAAAACTAATTTAATGTGATGTCCTTTGTTTAGGGAGTATCTGCATGGAGCTTCTGCCTCTGATCAGCTGTCCTACCCTCATCATCCACGGAGAGAAAGACCCCATGGTGCCCAGCTTCCATCCACAGTACCTCCTCAAACACATAAGGGGGTCACGGTAAGAGACACACAAACATACACACATACATACCTAAACCTAAAAACATCAGAAATGTAACAGTATCTTCACAATTAGTGCACAACAGTAGTAGCAGTGTAACCTAGCAGTTAGGTGTCCCATGAACACAAGGTCTCATTTCAATTCTGCCCAACTGCCGTGCGTCTGGCCGAAGTATCCTAGAGTAACACACTAAAACCCATTCCTGCTCACTAATTGTAAGTCGCTCTAGATAAGAGCACCAGCTAAAGGACAAAAATGTATATTTAAAGAAAATTATACATGAGAAACAATGCCTGACAATGGTACATTTTTCAATTTCTAGATTACATCTGATGCCAGAGGGAAAACACAATCTTCACCTGAGGTTCGCTGCTGAATTCAACAAGCTGGTGGAAGACTTTCTGGATAACTGACTGATTAATTACCTTATATAGATCAATCATTCATTCTTTTGGGCAGGCGGCGGAAAGGAAATTCGACTCCTTTGTCACCACTTCAAGTTGAAGACTGATTCTGAATCTTTTTAGAATTATTTTTGCACAATGTAATTTACGTCGATGAGGCTTAGTGTCAAGTGTATTGATTTTTTTCATAAATTTCCATATGTAACCCTTACTTTATATGTTTAATTCAAATTAAATTGATATTTTGATATGGAAGGCTGCAGTGCGGATGTCTTTCTAGCATTTTAGTGCTCACTTGTAAGGTAGGGCCACTTGACTCTACCATCGATTGCTTCAGGCTCGATTGCTTTTGTCTCCCATTTCTTCCTCGGCAACACGAACCAGGAAGTAACTGGTTCATTGTTTACAGGCGCGACGCACACGCGTTAGGATGATTAAAAGTCGGTAGTGTTTATATGCAATTATCTTTAAACCAACATGAATCTAACAGAAAACGGAGCCGCGCCCGAAACCATCACAGTGCACAATTTCTCCGAGAAGATTTTGGAGCAAGTAATACACTTTCACGTCATGAAGCTGAACGACGGGTTCTTCCTCTGGGTCGGAACGACTCCAGTCTTGTCCAACCTGGCTGTTTCAATGAACAGCAAATATGTAAGTAAAACCACTGTTTTAAACTACGACATGCATGTCGATCGGGTGTTTTAAATGCATTTACCTGCAGTGGGTTAACATGCGGTCAACGCGTAAAACCCACATTACTTTTTTGTTTTAATTGCTAAGATAATAGTTCATAACTCTTCGACTGCAAATAATAGCCGTTCATTTTTTCCCCCGATTGCAGGATTCAATGCCTTTGTCTTCGTTAGTAATGGGGGACCCTTCGGATACGGCTCCAAATTCATTGGCGCAGAGATTAGGTAACGTTGTTATCTGTTTTTTTCCCTCCCAATGTAGCAGAGAGTCAGCAGAGGTCTGAGTCATCCGAGATGCATAATGTAGTCACTGCAATGTGCCGACGTCTTTTGAAACATGGGTTCTTTGGGGTGCTTGAGTTAATTGGAATAATAATAATAATAATGCATTTATTATTATTATTATTACAATTAACTCATGGAATGTATACAGTATGAATTAATCTCACTGTGCAATAAAGCAAAACACTTTGTTTTTGCAATACCTTTCAGAATCAGCAAGAAATAACATATTTTGTCTTTTCTGTTTTGCAGCAAAGAAGACAAAAAAGCAAGTGTTTGTGAGTTATAATATTCCAATGACAGACTCCAACCTCTCCCTTCTGGCGGAGAACAGGATCAAAAAGGAGCTAGAACTTCACCCTGAGCACTTTTAACATTTGATCCTTTCCTGCATTCTCTCCATCTTTTCCTTAACCTCTCTCCCTTAAAAACAATGTGGCTGTTCCTTCTACTATGCTGTTGTCACTCAATTATTTAGACTAACGCTTTGTTAAATAACTTGTACACGGTGGCATACCACACATGAATGTCATACACCAACACAATAAACACATATGGTCACATCAAGTGTTCATTTATTGACATAATCAATAAATTAAGTGGTTTATTATCAAAACATGTAGGCCTATGGCTTTTTTTGTACAAATGCATATTAAAAAAATAACACTTAGAAAACAAAATTAGTGTTTAAGATTTTTTTTCTGCCAAGTATTTCATTGTTGGAAACGTACAAACTAGCAAACCATACAAGGTGTTCAAAATATGTGCCATGTATTAAATATGTAACGATATAAATATGGAGGATGTATACATGGTCCAGGTATTACTGGACAATTACTGGACAAAAATGATTAATGACACGTTTTTCCTATTTTATGTGCTTCATATTTTAAAAAGTAGATTATCAATGAATGGCACATAAACATACGCTACATTTGTATTCAGTCCTAAGGGATACATACAGAGTAAAGTGGAGGTGTACAAACGTACAGTAGTCACAACTAGGTCAATTCTAAGCAGACCAAGCTGCTCTACTCTAATCTTCACAAACGTTTATTTCAAAACCGCTATAAATATTGTGCTTTCTGGCTTGGCCAGACAATATTTTGTCAGGCTAGAGTTACACATCCTAGGAACAGGATTACAACCAATAACATTACCACAGTACAGAGAACAGGGAGTCAGAGTTGGGGAGGAATAGCCAAAGTAAGGAGGTATTTAAAGCAACAGAATGCCCTTGGCAGCATGACAAAATAAATACTGTTTTGTTTAAATTACATTGTATCTTATGTGTTTTGAAAAAAACAACCATTATGATAAAGCCATATAAATGCTGAGATGTGTCATAAGACAGTAAGCTGGTCACTATAATGCCCATTCGACTCTCAGATTTGCGACCACAGTCTCTAAAGACTTTCCATGCAGTTTGCCACGGTCTCCGGTTGCTGTAAATCACATCAGACAACCATCATACACCCATACTAGTAGGAGTAATGCTCACTATTAAAAAAAAAAAAAAGTGTTTACATCGACCTCACTTCTGAGAATAAAGTGCCAAATTGGACTTTTAGTAGAGGGACAACAAATCAGAGAAGAGATACACATTTATAAATCAATTTGTGCCCTTTCATGCAAAAATAGTGGTAGAGGTTCAGCCAGGCCCTGGATCTTCCATGTGACTCAAAACACTTGATTGTGTCTTTGACATTTAGTGCAAAAGAACTCATAAAAATAACATACAGTGAAATCGTATTTCACCAAGTCAAACTACAAACGGAGAGAATTCATAGAGCACACATTATTGAAAGCTATCCGCTCTGCCTGTTTATTCTCCGTTGCCTGCAATTCACTCAACAGTAACTATCCATCTGAATACCACTTAAAACTTTCAGTTTTCATCAGTTATATACACTGACTTGAGATGAAACAAGACTTTGGGGGCAGATCCTGAATGAACTGTAAATCATTGTCTCTACAAATTATACAGATTTGATTTTATCACCATCTCATCCCGCCCCATTACAAGTGTCCATCAGGGTCATTTAAGCAATTCTGTGTTGTTTTTTTTGGTTTTGTCTGAAAAGGATCCCCTGGGGTATTCATAGGCAATCAACGACCCAGAACATCCAGTCAGTTTAATGTTAGAACAATTAATAGCGCAGTGTTAAACAGTTGTTATGACGCCCGCATCCCATTGGCTACGGCGGGGTTGTCGAGCACCTCCCCTCCGGTCGCTAGTGCATATGAAGCGGGCACCGCTGCCAGTGCGGTGGCCGCCGCCACTGTGGCGCTCCCGGTGGCCGAGAGGTGAAGCGGCGTGTCGTGGACGCGGGAGTAGTCAGTCTTGGTAAGCAGGAGGTGCTGCTCTCCGGGACGGAGCAGAGTCTGGCGAGTGAAACTCTCTCCGTCAGCTAGACTCTCGGGCAGGGGCTGGCCCCGCGGCTCAGGCAGCAGCAGCAGACAGATGATGCACAGCAGTGTACAGCAGGCGAAGATCACGTGATGCAGGAAGTAGCCCTTCTGGTTGTGGAGTTCCATGATGGGTGCAGTCAGCATGCCGAAGCCAGCGCTAGCAAGCACCAAGCCCAGCCCCCCACCCCTGCACATAGACAAGAGAGAGAGATCATAACAACCAAGCAACCAAACTGATACAGAAATATAAGATATAAAAAATATGATCTGACCTAAGGCAAAACAACCAAACAGAAGCCTCTATACAGGTCAACAGACAGTCTGCGTGTTTGTCACAATTGCACCACAAGATGGCGCAAAAGTACAACTCGGCGATAACTTCACTCTTGAACAGCTTGTTCAGAGTTGCAGGTTCGTCGTCAGGCTCCCATAATTCTTTGTGTACATGGTTGTGTGTGTTCAGCTCACCTGATGACAGTAGGAGTGATCTCGGCGCAGAAGAATATGCTGAGCGTGCTGACGGCGTGAGAGGAGAACATGCCGATGATGGAGAAGGCCACAGAGAACTTCCTGTTCAGTGTATCTCGTAGGACTACGCAGACACGGAGAACACAACATCAGCATAACAATATTACAAAGCATACTACACAAACTCCATGATGCATAGGGATCAAACTAAAGACTCTTTTTTGCCAAAGGACACTTCAATGCAATTAAATCAGTTACTTTTTAATGAATCAGTTACTTTTTTTTTTAACTGAGCTATTTCTTTGGGGTATCATAAGGTTATAACAACAGTGAGCAACCCTTCATGGCCCTGACAGATGGGAAGTAGACTCCTCTTCCTTGCTCACATACTCTAAATGTACCTGTGTCATGGCGGAGGCTGTACTTCCCAATCACTGGAATCCATTAGCGAGCATTGGAGGAGAGCAGAGAAGGGAACATGACGTTAGAGTACAGACAAAGGGTCAAGCAGAAGCAAACAAGCACAAGGATATCCATGAGGAGGACCTTTAATGTTTAATCAGCGAAGCCTGAAATAATGACCACATGCAGTGGATGTAGGTCAAGAAAGAAGGGGACATTCCAATTAGACTGAAAGTTAAAGTGCGATCTACTGCGCTTCCATCGTGAATTTAGTTTTTTTTTTAATGTTTTTTTTTTTTTTTTATTGCAGGTTTTTATATTACAAATTATCAGATTCATCGCTTGTTTCATTCATCCCGTCACATTTATACATTTTTACGGTTGTAACGGCTTCTTTAAATGAAAAATGTTTGTGGCTTTCTCCTCAACTGCTCGCATCGTGAACGATACAGGGATGTAAACGTAGGTATGAGGAAAGCATGCGATGATTGCGAGTGCGTCTAAGTTTGCTGTTGCATTTCAATTTAACCGCACTAGTTAGTCCAAGTTTCTGTAGTCTACAGAATTCCAGTATTACCAGACAGTTTATATTATTGTCTGGTTTTCTTTCAAGTCAAGTCAAGCTTATTTGTTTAGCCCTTAATCACATTACAGTCTCAGAAGGCTTTACGAGCCCACAATTAACAGAGGAATTAAACAACACCTCCTTTGTTAGGAAAAAACAGAAGAAACCTTGGGAAGGAACCAAGGTTGGGTGATTTAGTGGCCGATTTATAATTTATGGCAATTCATGTTTTTCAACTCACGGTTGAGCAAACCCAGCTGTAGAAGCGAGGCCAGGGCGGTGATGATCATAAAGGTGAGCAACCCTCCACGACGGCCCATCAGCCCCACCGCGGGGCACAGTGCCAGGCAGGTTGCCACGGCGATGCCAGCCATAGTGTAATAGTCAGCGTGGCACATGGCAGTTGGCTGGGCCTCGGGGTCCATCATACTTCGAGCAAAGCAGTGGTGGATCCCGTAACCTGTCAGTCTGAGCACAGAGGCGCGCGTGCACACACACACACACACACACACACACACACACACACACACACAAACGCAATAAGCAAACATACCTTGGGAGTCATAGAAATATTACACTCATATGAGCCTGTGTTCATTTCTCTCTGGGGAGACTAGCTCATGTGTAATTCATGCTCACTTTACACAATCGATGTTCGGTTTGATTAGCGAAGGGATCACACAAGCTCACCCACAAACACACACACACACATACTTACGAGTTGACACATAGCACCACAATGTTTTTCCACAGGTTTCTAGTGCTCATCATCTTGACAATGCAGGTCCTCTGGGGTTTCTTGTGCAGCTCCTGCTCCAGTTCTGATAAGAAACAAGAAATGGACACCTTGAGACCTTTTTCTTTCAGAAGGAAATGAGAGACAAGGCACGAGGGAACCTCCACACCTCCAGCGCAGAGAAGGGAACGTGTCATGGGACCTTAAGACAGGCATAGGAGATCCCACCATTCAACCTCCCCATATGTCTGTCACAGAACACGGTGGTGTACAGTGTATTCATCCCGGGCCACTGGGACCGGCGGAAACTATATGTTATATATATAAAAAATTAATAACATTAAAGCAGCAGCGTGGTAATTATTAGCTGTGCTTTTAAAGGCTATGGGGGTTTACAGGGTTTACAGGGTTTGACATGAGTCTCACTCCACTGATCATGAGAAATGGCTCATGATCTATCTAATAAAGCATGGATGCGAATGTCTCATTGCAGATATATTTCATCATAAGAGCCAACTGGCTGATGTTGTATGAAATGTTTTGCATGTATACGTGCATGGCAAGTACATCCTTGGGTCTCAGTGTGTGTTCATTGCATGGCCATTTCATCACACAAAACCAGCAGGACTTGGGCCCGCAGTTTCCAGCAGTGGTATAACATGATAGGCAATAAACTAACTGACAGAGCAACATAAAAGATGAAGTTATGATCTTCTGATGGGGTTCAACTGAAACACATAACTGATGTTTGATTAGCCGTCCTACTCCCTGTGAGGTCCTCTCTTCCTCACCTGTGAGAACCCCACTGGGCTCGGTTGTCATGTCAACCTGGTTCTTCCTGGCGATGCGCAGCATCATGGCTTTGGACCTGCTGTAGTGCTGGGTGGCCAGCAACCAGCGCAGAGACTCGGGAAAAATCCTGGAGAGAGAGAGAGAGAGAGAGAGAGAGAGAGAGAGAGAGAGAGACAGAGAGAGAGAGAGCGACAGAGAGAGAGAGAGCGACAGAGAGAGAGACAGAGAGAGAGAGAGCGACAGAGAGAGAGACAGAGAGAGAGAGAGCGACAGAGAGAGAGAGAGCGACAGAGAGAGAGACAGAGAGAGAGAGAGCGACAGAGAGAGAGGGAATTGCATGGAGAGAGCAAAGAAAGAAAGCAGAAAAGGATGAGAACAGAATATGGTGTCA
>OMKK01019704.1:3338-14151 GCA_900302305.1 Polymixia japonica
ATTTTTATTTCTGTATCAGAATTTAGCTATGTATGATGTAGGTATTAGATGTATTAGACCACATTGGATGCGGATGTACATTAGATCATATCCTGTGTCACCTGGGTGAGATCCTGGGTTGTGGTGTGAGTCCTAACTCCTTACTTTACAGCATCCACATACTTGAAGTATTTCTGGGCTTGAGGGAGGCATTTTATGGCAGATTTGCCTCACTGTGTTGTGAACATGGACAATAAAATGCCCATATTGTAGCCTGTGTTCTTTGATTATTGATATCTTTAATGTGGCAATGTCAGTGCCCTGCGATATTCAAGTGATTATATCCCCCGAAGCTTTCTCTCCAGTGCGTGCACCTATTTTTTCAACTCGACAAACAAAAGATCTCAAAAAAAAAAAAAGATCTAAAATGTGAATGGACTGCCTACTCTCTTTAAAATGAAAAAATAAATAAAGTGAAATATCAATATGAATTCAATATACCTTTCAAACCTGCCTCAAACCAGGGGTTGCTGGTAACCTGAGCCTACAGCTGGGCCCAATCAAATCTAATTTGTTCCCAATTTGTTTGGTTCCAATTCATTACAGAGACATCACTTACCCTCTTTCCACCAACGCGAACCTAGTTCTGGTTCTGGGCTGGTGCTAGTGCCGGTTCGCCGTTGGTTTGACTCTGCGAACCTTCTAAGAACCAGTTTGCTTTTCCACGGGCTAGAGAGCCATGTCATTACGTCACTGTATACGTCTGTATATGTCTCCACGTTCCCAGCAATGCTAGTGCCAACTTCAAGCACAACAACATCGTCTCTCTACAAGTGTTGCTCCTGACTTTGCGAGCCTACATTGGCATCCAAACACGACTGGTCCCACGCATTTGTGCTGCTCGTCGTGTTTTTTTTAAAAGTGGCGGTCACAAAGTTTTACTGTATTTGGTCTTGGTTAGTCACAATAATCCGGCCCCCAGCACTTGACTTAAGCGGTTCTTGGTTCTAGACCAGCTAAGTGTTGGCTCCACGCTGGAACTAGCTTTCCTGGCCGGGAGGCGGCTCTTTTGCTGTCGAAAGGCGAAGAACTGGTTCGAGATTAGGCACTGGCTCCAAACTGGCTCTCGAACTGTCTTGTTGGAAAAGGGGTAACTGTGATCTGGCTTTGTCTTTAGTTCTTTGCCCATCAGTCATGATATTATGGCTTTCATGAGGATTTTCACCTTCTCCTTCTTAGTTTTCATGATCACATTTAGCAGTGAGACCAGTCTGTGGCTGAAACAGATGTTATGCTTACCTCCATGTTTTTTGTTGGTGATAAGTGACTGTTCTTTCTTTCCTTGTAGGACTCCATAAATGCTCTGGTTTTAGACCTGGACTACCCTGCACTGCGCAAGAACAAAAACATTGAAACCTTTTTAAACAGATGTAAGTACTTTGTGTGCGTGACTGTGAGGGAGACAGATGTATGGGGAGTTGATGGAAGATAGGAAGGGTTTGATGGACACTTTTTGTACCAGTCAGTCAAAAGGGGGTCAAAGAAGATGTTGGCTTTGGCCAGGATACTCCTATCTGATTACCGTCATTTCAACTTGGAACCTATTTTTGGAGTAACCTGACAGCGTTATTATTGGTGGACGGACACTTGCTTCGGGGTTGAATGTGTCACATGTCTTTTTTTTTTTCCTCAGATGAGAGAGTTATTGGACACGTTCGGGACCTTCAGATGAAGTCGGAGGATTTTGACAGAGTTAAAGTCATTGGCCGGGGGGCTTTTGGCGAGGTCCAACTGGTGAGTAGTCAGTCAGTTGTCTGAAAAGTGTTCTTTCATTTATATTATATGGTTGCATCTCGGTCAGTGATTTGATGTTCCTTGTTTCAAGACGTTGGCAGTTTGGTGTACCCTGAAATCTAATGCTTTGTCAAAGTATGTCTCAGGATCAAAAAGTCTGAGGTCCACTGGCCTACCTGCCCACTGTACAATCCCCTAGTTAATTCAAATTGGAGTTAGAGAAATTGCATTACTTGCCTTACTTTATACAACAAATTCCCCATGGGTTATTCTCTATAAATGCTCACGATACGGTCTAAAACAATAGGTTTCTATTTATGACTAACTTGGTATATTAGTCAAGGCCTTTAAACCTTCAAAGCTGCACGTTAGAGAGTACCTCTCCTAAATGTTCTTCTGTTGTGGCTGACGGTTCCCCTGCGACACACAGGTGAGGCACAAAGCCTCTCAGAAGGTGTACGCCATGAAGCTACTCAGCAAGTTTGAGATGATCAAGCGCTCGGACTCTGCCTTCTTCTGGGAGGAGAGGGACATCATGGCCTTCGCCAACAGTCCCTGGGTCGTACAAGTAAGTCACGCATCTAACTCACTGCTCCGTTATGGGTAATGTCGTGGTAGTAGATGGCTGCATTTATCAAACGCTCTGAGGCACTTCATTTCAATCCTATCCCTGTGCGCATGTTGATCAATCCTAACCGACCGTAAATTGGAAGAGCGTTCAAGACCCCCTTAATTAACATAACAGCTCTGCCTCAGAAAAGCCATATAAGGCAAAGCAGAACACCCGCAAATATGATCTCAGGTAAAAAAATGACGTCAGGCAGAAGAGGATAAGGATAATTTCTTTATTTAATTACAAAAATGTATTATTTAGGAGCAGAAGCAGTCAGGTTTTTTTCTCTGCGAAAGGCCCAAATTTGGTGAGGAAATTGCACAAAAAACAAAAACAAAACAAAGAAGCCTATTTAATGATAAATTGAATCAATAAAAGTAGAATCGAGGGGAAAGATGAACTGCGGAGTTTACACACGCTCTACGTGTAGTCTCAGGTTCTTTCCTTTGTATGTCCCAACAACTCGGACTCCCAAAAACTTTGATAAATCCCAGTTTTTATGTGTAAATGTCAGTACAAAGGATTCATGAAAAAAATGGTTTGTATGTAGATATATGAGGCCCTGTGTGTGTGTGTGTCTGTCTGTGATTGTGTGTGTTTTTAATGTGTGTGTTTGTATCTTCAGTTGTGCTGCGCCTTCCAAGATGAACACCACCTCTACATGGTGATGGAGTACATGCCAGGAGGGGACTTGGTCAACCTGACCAGCACCTACGACGTGCCCGAGAAATGGGCCAAGTTCTACACGGCCGAGGTGGTTATGGCCCTGGACGCCATCCACTCTATGGGCTTCATCCACCGCGACGTCAAGCCGGACAACATGCTGCTGGACAGACACGGGCACCTCAAGTTGGCCGACTTTGGCACGTGCATGAAAATGGACTCGGTGAGTTGTATCCCATCGCTTAAAAAGCAGCGCAGGGTTTCGCAAAAGCATCTTATTTCTAGATCAGTGTCCCACTGTTATGCTTTTGATAAGTGTACCAGGGTTTAGGAAGTCAGTTAACCATGCTCCTCTGGTAGGAATATTATCCCTCTTAATTCAAGAGCACACTTTTAATTATTTAATTGAATTTAATTTATTATTTAAATTAGCATTATTGTAGATGGCCGTCAGCTATGCTAGCAGCCATTCTTGGGTTTGAAATTGGAGAGAGTCACCCTAGTAGGAAGCTATGGTCCTTAGTTGCTAGTATGAATAATATTTTTCACAGAAGTTCATTGCAAGGTTAATATTTATCTAATGTTTGGGGTGAGGAAAAAAAAACACTGCCAGTGTTTTGACATCTCTAGTGCGATGCCACAACTATCAGTACATTGGCTGTTCATACATTTTCCAAACGTACAATTCCTCTGAAGGGAACTGAACTGTGGGTTCTCTGTTGCAGACTGGCATGGTGCACTGTGACACAGCCGTGGGCACTCCAGACTACATCTCCCCTGAGGTGTTAAAATCCCAGGGAGGAGACGGATACTACGGGAGGGAGTGTGACTGGTGGTCTGTAGGGGTCTTCATCTTCGAGATGCTCGTTGGTCAGTGAGCACTTTTTTGGTCACAATTATTTCACAGAACAAATGTGGAAAAATAATTTTCTATAAAAATTATGATTTGGGACTGTTGCATCCTTATTATCAATGGATCATTTCACTATACTGTACTATTAATATACAATACTATGCAGTGCTAAACTATATGATGTTACGCAATGCAATGCTGTACAAAATGATACTATATGTAGCATTTTCAGTACAAAACCCTATGGTGCTGTTGGGTAAAATGGCTCATTCTAATATGCTGTTTATCTTTATTAGAATTAACTTTTATGTTGTAATCTCTGTCAGGTGACACTCCTTTCTATGCTGACTCTCTGGTGGGAACCTACAGTAAGATCATGGACCATAAGAACTCCCTCAACTTCCCAGACGATGTTGAGATTTCCAGAGATGCCAAGAACATCATCTGCGCTTTCCTGACTGACAGGTATAGGGAGCTAGAGGGAGGAGTTAACCGAAACTTGAATCCCTCCTTCTGTCTGTCTGTCCATCAATTTATCCAACCAATCAATCAACTTCTTAACGAAGTTCACATGGCACATTTTAAAAAGGATGACAAATGTAATGTAGCAAATCTCAAAAAATTCACAAAAGATTCTTGCTTCACCACTCATTTGATCTCTTTGTTTTGAGGGAGGTGCGATTGGGCAGGAACGGCGTGGAAGAAATCAAGCGGCACCCTTTCTTCAAGAATGACCAGTGGACCTTTGACACCATCAGAGACAGTTAGTATCGCCATGATTCAATGGGGAAGCTTTTCAGTTGGCCCTATGGAAGTGGTTCAACTACTAGACAGGAAGCTCTTTTGCACAGCAACTGTAGCTTAACTATTTTGTGACACCTTTTGGCCATTGCCAGTCTATATAACCAAACAACTAACATCGTCCTCCGTTCCCCTCTCCTCAGCGGTCGCTCCTGTGGTCCCAGAGCTGAGCAGTGACATAGACACCAGTAACTTTGATGAGATAGAGGATGATAAGGGCGATGTAGAAACCTTCCCCACGCCTAAAGCCTTTGTCGGCAATCAGTTGCCCTTTGTCGGCTTCACCTACTTCAAGGAAGACCAGTAAGTCAATTTTTATTTATTTATTTATTTATATTGTTTTGTTGTTTTAAGTAGACTTTTATCGTACGCATTTACCTGAGTTTGCATTTCTGGGTGTAGAATCTTTCATAACCAGTATCAGACATGAGGTGAAATATTAAATGTGCCCTTTTCTTTCATTTTGAATGTTAGTATACATTCAATATCGGTCATGGAGGTGGCCTGATTTTGTACTTTTTTTACTCTAGGTTACTAAGTGCTTCAAACAATTCGTCAGTTGCTCATGAGAACTCGATAAACATCAAAGGAGAGGTGAGTACTACACTACTAATTTTAAGCAACAGACAACTGGTGGTCGACCCAATAAATTGACAGCCACTTGTTGACATTGCACAGCCAACATGCTTGTTGACATTGCGATAATTCTAACTTCATAACAATTGGGATTATGAACCCGAACGTTAATGACACATAAGAGGATTTCCTTTGCTGATCCCATGACTTAGGGTGTACTTTTGGTATAATTCCTGTGCTCTTAGCAACCCAAAACAAGTTAAGCAGCTTTCAGTTAAAGTGGCTGAGCTAAAACCTAATCAGGGAAAATCTGTCTCTCTTTTACTTTATTACTGACTGATCAACCTTAATTTTGGACGGGGGGGGATTAAAGCCCACTTTATAATTGCAATTTGACATCCCCGGTTGAAACACTGTCACCACACTGGCACACTGGCTTTGTTTCCATAGTGATGTTTTGGATTTAAGGCTTTAATTTCATTCTGATGTTTTTGGTCTAAGCTCTTTATTCAAGGAATGTTATGATGTGACCACTAAACATAAGTTTTACATTTATTCTGAGGCTGTAAAAGGTTCATGTTTTCATTTGTAATGTTTATAAACGCTTGAGTGAAACACTGTGAAACATTCTAGTTTTCTTCTAGAAATCTTCCATTTTCCCGTCTTCCTATTTTCAAGGACACATGAATATACCTAAACGTAATGTGCTCACTTTAATTGTACACTAAATCTAAGAAATAGAATGTAATCTTATGGTATCTTAGTTTGGGTCAGAAAAAACCTCTTATTTCTTATTTTTGTTGGCTCCTACTTGGATTACAGAGCTGGTATGGACTGCCATAGCCAAAGCAGGCATCAGTCACTCATTTGATTTATTTAAAAAAAAAAAAAGCGAGGGTTAATAACAGTATTTCTGCTTCATTTACATGGTACAAAGTGGAGAAGGACAGGAAAGACGGATAAAAGAAAAAATGACATGCAACAAAGATTGTGAGCTTGATTCGAATCAAGATGGCTTGCCTGTTTTCTCACTGAGCCGCCAAGTCTCTGCAACCATTTGATTCTTGACGTGTGATTGGTTGATCCCTTTCTCTTTCCAGTCAGCAGCACTGCAGAAGAAACTTCACCATCTGGAGGAGCAGCTTAGTAACGAGATGCAGTCCAAAGATGAGCTAGAACACAAATACAGGTAAAAGAGAAACATGACATAAAAATGAAAGTTTTTGCTTGAGATATTGTACAAATGCACTTGATTTAAACTGGCACTTAAACTGGCTATAATTATCATAATTATACATTTCCTCATTTTACTGTTCTACAGAACTGCTACCGGTCGCCTCGAGAAGATCGCCAAAGAACTGGAGGAGGAGGTAGGCTGATCACAGTGGAACAAGTGCACAGAAATCCACAACAGAAACGGCTGCTGCTGTTAGAAAACCACAAAATAACAAATGATGTTATTTACCCGAAGGACTTAAGAGTCTAATAGAACTGTAATAATACTATTGACTTCCAAGTGTTCCAATTAATTTGTGTCCAAACTGGTATTTTCTGAAAACGATTTTTTTTATAGAACCAATTATGGAGTCATAGCATCATGACACTAATCCTGTAGGATGTTTTCACCAGGATGTTTCATGATTTAAAGCTACTATGTGCGCTATTCTCACTCTTCCGATAACGATGGGGAATTGTAACAACAAGACGTTTGTTACAGTTCAGAGCCAGCTGGACTTTTCTCTCCATCACTCCTCTCCCCTCACACAAAAAAAACCTCACGCTAGTTTAATGTCAGGCCGACAATGTCAACATGGCTTAGAAAAGACAGCCATGTTATCAGCACAATGGCCGACTTGCAGTGACAGACGTTTGTTGTGAAGATCATATGTCACTGAACCTTTGCGTAGCACACAGTCTTTTAACATAAAATAACTAGACGTTTTGCACGTAGCAACTTTAAATTACTATAGCTGTTTTAAACCAAAGTCCTAACTTGCTCCTGATTGTTACTGGGTGTTGACTAGGTGAGCAGCAGAAAGAGCCTGGAGTCTAGTCTGAGGCAGCTGGAGAGAGAGAAGGCCCTGCTCCAACACAAGACCCTGGAGAGCCACCGGAAAGCGGAGAGCGAGGCCGACAGGAAGCGCTGCTTGGAGAATGAAGGTGAGAGAGCAGAGCACATACAATCAGATGGGTTATACATGCATATAAATGCAACTCGTTTTCTCACAAACACATAGTCATATGGGGCTGTGTACTGAAAAACAAGAGAGTTTGAAATGCTTTAAAAGACTGGATATCTTAAATGAGACCTGCAGAAAGGCTGGTCAGATTATATTAGGAAAATCAGGCTGCATGTACAACTGTTACACAGAAAACTATTTATCCTATTGCTCCAGAACCAGTATCAGTCATTTCTTAACTATATCCAGTCCTACAAAATGAGCAGTTGCACATTGTGTGTCCATTTTTTCATGGGAAAAAGAGACAAAAGATTAGGCCATTCACGCAGAATAAGATGAAATGATTACTTCCTAAATGCTTCAAAGCTATAGGAAGCTCACTGTATCCTGCCTCTTTCTCTAGCTGTTCATTTTGACAGGGAGATTTTTCATTTTCAAGTAGAAAGAATAATATAGTGCAACTATTACTGCCACCTACTGGTGAAAAAAAACAACAGTTGGTTCCTGGTAGGATCATAATAAATGAAAATGGTGTCATGAGAAAAAAGTGTCATAAATACACCAGTACACATTATATTTTGTGGCATGTCAAGATTTTACAACAGCATTATCACTGTGGTCAAGTTTCAGTTTTGTACCTGTAGGAGATTTAGCATTCACATTGGTTCACCTCTGTTTTATTGCTATGGGTGTGCCAGGGTTTTATTTTAGTCCTTAATCCTATAATACTTTAAATTTATTTCAAACTATAAAAAATAAACAGCATCTATTTTAGTCTAAATTGAATAAAATGTATTAGTTAATTTGTTATAAGGAAGATATAAAAAAAACTTTTTCAAATTTTGAAGTAAAATGTACTTGGGAACTTATTGTTTCTTCTGTGTTCTGCAGTCAACAGCCTTCGAGACCAGCTGGACGACATGAAGCGAAGGAACCAGAACTCGCACATCTCCAACGAGAAGAACATTCACCTGCAGAGACAGGTGTGTCACTTCAAGCTCCTCCCATGTCTTCCTTTGTCACTGAGCACTACGTGTAAAGATTTTCACTCCAAAATGAGAGATCCACCGTGTGGGGAAAAAAAAAATGTGATCCCTCCTATTGACAAAATGCAAGAATATTCACTGGCATGACAGCAGAACACACTATTAAATATTATTACAGTTGTTGGCTATGATGATCCCTGTACTGACTAAATGTTTAAACTTCAGACTATGTCGTTTTTAATAGTCTATATTTAATAGCTTTTGAACAATGAGCATCTAGCATTTTAGAAATGGTCTATAAATCTCTGATTGAAAGTGTGCTGGCTTTTTAATATCACAGCAAGGTATGGGAACCTCGGCTGTAAATACAGGAGCAAGCTGACTGGGGGTCGTAAACATGGCCAGTAAAACTGTTCCAAAACCACTGAACCAGCTGGGTCCATTACATGAGATAAAGACAAGGAAGAGAGCCCCGTGTATAACAGTAGATCTCTCACGTCCGTTGTCATCAAAGTTTGAGAAGCTCAATTCTAGGAGCCATTACAGGGTGCCTCTGGCAACAGAGAGTGCATACAAAAAATAATTTGTTCTCTATGCAACTCTTCAACATCTCTGTGTACTGCGCTAACCGTACCATGCATTGAAACAGATTTTACGCTAGTACTACTTGTACTTGCACGTGTGACGTTGTTGTTTTTGTCAGTTGTTGTCTTTGTGAATTATTTATGTGACTTTGCTGTGAGCCAAAGGCAATTTTCTGCTTTGTGAGGATAATAATATTCTATAGACATGTTCGCTGTATACAAACAAAACTGGATGCAGAAAGCAGAAAAAAAACATTAGTTTTTCGAACCGCATGCAAGATTAATGTTTACCTACCTGATATGAAATGCGCTCCACACAAACATTCTCTTTACATTAACGTTTTCTCCGTCAGCTGGAGGAGGCCAACGCGCTGCTGCGGGCCGAGTCGGAGGCGGCGACCCGGCTCCGCAAGACCCAGACGGAGAGCAGCAAGCAGCTGCAGCAGCTGGAGGCCAACGGGCGCGAACTGCAGGACAAGTGTTGTCTGCTGGAACGCAGCAAGCTGAGCCTGGAGAAGGAGTGCATCAGCCTGCAGGCCGCCCTGGAGGCTGAGAGGAGGGAGCACAGCCAGGGCTCCGAGACCATCACCGACCTGATGGGTGGGTGGAAGAAGAGTCTGTCTGTAGTCGATTTGGATCTATTTATAAAGTGCTTTTAACAAACGTTTACAATAGGCAGACGATATTATTACTGGGTTGAAATAGTAATGCGTTACATTACCCAAATCCTGCTCTCTGCTCGTAGGGCGTATTTCTGGCCTGGAGGAGGAGGTGCGGAAGGTGAGACAGGCTCTGTCCAAAGCTGAGACTGAGAAGAGACAGCTGCAGGAGAAACTCACTGATCTGGAGAAGGTAAACCACAGGACCAAATATAAATGTATCATTGATTCATTCATTTATTCATATCAAGCTCTCTCTTGTTTTTCTCTAAATTTTGACTTTTTTGTGTGTGTGTGTGTGTGTCTCATTTTTCATGAAATGCTTTAGCTATAAGACCTAAACTGAATTGTAAGCCTAACAAAAGGCAATGTGAAGCTGGAATTCTGGATTTTCACACTTTTTGGCAACGAGAAGTAATTGAAATTATATTTGCACTACAACAAATATGTTGTAGCAGCCAGTCTCGCTCATGTGATGTCGGCTCACCAGTAAACATCTGCCATCCAACGGGAAAGATGTTTGCTAGCTGGCTAGCTACCACTGCTAGCCCCGGGTGTCTTATCTAGCCTTTCTGCCGCGTATCACTTCCTGTGAGCAGCCAAGAATTTCCTGCGTAATAGTGCTAATTGGTATTGTGCAACCTCCACGGTCCAGATGGATAAAGTAGATATTTATTAAGGGAAAAAAGTCCCGGATTTCAGCTTTAATTCAAAGATGTCAAAATATCAAATATCAGAGAATTGGCATGTCTTTGTCCATTGAAAATAGCCCTCCATTGAAATTTGTCTTATTTGTCATGTTACAGGAGAAGAGCAACAAGGAGATTGATTTGACCTACAAGCTGAAGGTGCTGCAGCAGGGGTTGGACCAGGAGGAGGCCTCCCACAAAGCCACCAGAGCACGGCTAGCTGACAAGAGCAAGATCACCGAGACCATTGAGGGGGCCAAGTCAGAGTCCATGAAGGGTAAGGGTAATCATTCCTCCGGTACGCACAGACCAAAGAGCTTTGGGGCACATTCCATTCCAAAGGGTAGTTCCCTCCTCTAGCTCCTTGATAAATTTAACATTAAGCTCCTTCTAGTTTGTACCATTGTGCACATTGATATGATCCTGTTGGATCTTT
>OMKK01019711.1:1790-14125 GCA_900302305.1 Polymixia japonica
GGCCGACAGGAGAATAGGAAGGATGTGTCTTAGGCTTGAATTAAATTCCAGGAGGCTTCCCCTGCATGCGTTTGTTGTTTAGTGCTTCACGCTCGCTCCCCTTATTAATGTTGTCGTCCGTGTGCAGTTAGAATGTCGAGATCATTTAGCCTACGTGCGTTTTTAAATGTAATTTTACAAATCTTTTTGCTCTTAAAGATCAGACTGAAAGGCTAAAGATCAAAGATAAAGTGTGGTTGGTGTATTTTGGGAGATATATATTTCTTTTTAGGGCTTAAAGTGTTTGTCGCGAGGAAACGTTTAAGACCGCAACGGCGGGGTCAGCCCTGTAAACACGAATGTCTGTCCGTCACTGACTCACTGACTGACTTAGTGACTTAGTGAGTTGGAGTGTTGGAGTTTCCCTATTGGCCGATGTATCCGTTTCAAATTGAAAGCCCTCTAACGACAAAGCTTTTGGCCACAATTTCGCACATTGACCATACACGGTCCAGACATATACTAGGTTTTGTTACATATATCCTACCCACTACTCATTTCACACAGGAGATTACTTTTTCTTTTTTCTTTTTTTTCTGTGCTATTTTGTGTTCCTGATCACATCCCTGAGCTGTGGGATTAACTGTAGTCTTTATGGCCTGGTCTATATAAACCATATCCATCATCTATGCGGTTATTATAGGGGTCAATCCCCCATCTGCTCACATTCACAGTCATGTGATGCAACAGACAACGCAGGCGTCTATCTCTGCCCCCAGAAAGGCAAATCTTTTCTCTAATGCAATTTTTCTTGCGGTCCGCTGTTGAAGCTTAAAAAACAAATGAAGCATACACCAGCATATACAGTATGTACAGAACAGACGAGGGACAGTTTGAGTTGGGCAAATGCAGAAGAATTTTCATCCTCCCTACAAGGCTGCACAATTAATCTTGCGTAATCATTAATGATCATAGAATGTTGGCACATCGCCATAATGAGACTTCATTCCACCTGGAACACCTGCTGGTGACAATATTAATATTAGATGATAAAGCTGTGGTATAACTTTGTTCCTCATATCCTCGAGAGTATTCTGATTAATGACGGCGATCAGTTTCTAGCAGAATAATCGAGATGATCATTATAGCCATAAACATATCATTGCAGCCATACATCAACACAACGCAAACTGCAGTCCGGGTTGGGACTTCTCTAGCTCTGGGCTAGTCTCTCTCCCTCTCCCTATCGGAGCGCTCGCCGCGTTCTGCCTTTCTCCCTGGCTTCCTCGTTCTCTCTGGTGTAACAAGCTGTGTTTAATGAACCTGTTCCTGGTGAGTGTGAGGCGCTTTGACTGGCAGAGTGGAGATGAGACTGAGTGGGAGGCAAAGGGGGGGGCTGCTGCAGAAACCGATGTGTTCCGTACTGATAAAAGTGCAGCAAATGCATGGTGTTCTCCGCTGCAAAGGACACATGCGCTTAGCGCTGAACCATATGTCAGGTTCCTATTGATTATGCTATTTGAATGCATGTAATATTTATAGCAAAGGCTGAGTTACTGTTTTTCAGTGTTCTCTTGTCTCTCTCTCTCTCTCTCTCTCTCTCTCTCTCTCTCTCTGCATCAATCTGCCAGTCTCGCAGCTCTTGGTGGGATTAGGATTAGCAGTCTGAGGCTGGCTACTTTAACGAGCGCTAATTGATTTGTGAGTGAGGATGTGTGGGATACTGCAGCAGACAGAACTCGAGGAGTGGGGATTACGTGGGGTTTGGCGAACGCGCGCCGCTTAACGTTAGCGATCCACCGCGACGCGGCCAGTTCAGGCCGCTGGCTGGAGAACCGGGAGGTTTCATCCACGCAGCGGATCCAATGCCTGGACGTCTGCGTGAACCCCACTGTGGGCAGCAAGTCCTCCTCTGGGGAGGCGCCCATATTGGAGCCCAGGCCAGACCCCATTAATCCAGGCTGTCCAACTGTGTCGTTGAGTCTCCATGTAAACAAACACAATCTGTTTGTTGGGTCTGTATTGTGTGCCGTTAGTCATTGTGTGTGTTCTGCTGTAATTGGGTAAAAAGTGCCAACGTCGACAGTTTAGGCTCAGTTTGTCAGTCAGTGTAACTCTCCCTCCTCCACTGTGTTTTGTCTTTCAGAGCCCCGCTCGCGTGATTGGTCCAGATCCTGTCCGTCCGGTCCGGTGGGCCCTCCTCCTGATCAGCCGTCCCCTGTGGTGTCTCTTAGCTGCGGATTGCGTCACGATGAGACAATAGCAGTGGGCGTCTGAGCTTTCCCCCTCCTCCTCCTCTTCCTCCTCCTCCTCCTCCTCCTCTTTTTCCTCCATCACCCACCTCCCCCTTCCACTCTTTTCTCTCTGCCTGAACCTCCACCACAGCCCTGCCCCTAATAATCACACACACACACTCCTGTGACCACTCCTCCCACGCCGGTCACGGTCTAGTCCCCCCGTCTCTCTAGCTGTCCAGTCAGCCAGTCAGCCCTCCAGTGAGCCAGTGGAAGCTGTAATCCCCTGTAAAGGATAGGGCCTATACGGCCGCATATGCTCCCTTTTGTTCCGGAGGCTCTTGCTGCGGGGGCCTCCCTCAGGAGAGAACAGAAGGCAGCATAAAAGCACGCAGAGGGAGACACAGCGAGAGAGAGAGAGAGAGTGTGTGTAAGTGAATGCGATAGAGGGGGAGAGAGAGAGAGAGAAACTGACGTTGCCGTTTATTTGACCTGTGGAGAATGAGCTGCGCTGGGCAACTGATGGAATTCTGCGAGGGCGGCGTTGCATGATGTACAACTGGCGTCGCCACTCTACGCCCGCCATCCAGAGAACTAACACAAGACTTTGGAGATCCATGCCACACCCTGACCTGTGGCTGAGAATTCGATGAATTAGACAGAGATACACAAGACTTCATTTTTTTTTTCTGGATTTTGGATTTGTTTTTATCCTTGTTTTTTTTTGTTGGGTTTTTTTTGCGGTTGCTCCAATTTACAGCCTACCAAAAGTGCCTTTTAGATAGATTTTCTGCTGTCTCGCGTACTTTTGTTTGGTATTTTTTTCAATATTTAAAGACCTTCAACATATCACCTAAGAATATTTCTCTTACCTTTCCACACGTTCTCACATTTACTGCCTGTTGCCATATTGTAGAGGAGTTACGTAGTGCTATTTGACTTCCTGTGGGTTGTTTACAGTGATGACACTGGTCCCCATTGAATATACCGTAGACAATCAACACCCATGATATTTTTGTGCTTGGGAGAACTGACATAGCACCGAGTTAAATCCCCGAAGGTCTGGTTGCCTCACACTTGGACCGACCAGAGCTCAACAGCGAGACTCGCGGTCTTGCCTCCCTGACTGCCGTCGCCTTGACAACGCTGAGCCGTCGCCATGGTCAGCATCCAGTCCAAATGGCGCTACCTCTTCATGTTCCTGGGCGTCCAGCTAGTGGTGATGGCGCTGCTGTCCCGGGAGGGTTACCAGAAGAGGGTCACCTACTTCATCCGCATCTTCCGCAAGCCCGACAGCGCCCCCCGTAACCACACCACCGGCGGAGTAGCCAACGGGGGGGACGTATATGCCAACCTCTCGCTCCTGGCCAAGCCTCATAGCAGGGCAGACGACATGCCCTACTGCCCCAAGACGTCCCCCTTTATAGGTAAGTGCCCTCGTCCGGTCCTGGTTTCTCCTGTAGTCAATTCACAGTTACCTTAAAAGGTGGATTTCTCCATCCTCTTGTCCCCACTTCCTATAATATATTTCTCGCTGAATTCTGTTCAAATGAGAATTGGCTGAATTTCCACAGTTCCAAGTTCCACGTATTACCACGTTTTCCCTTGTTACTTCATCAGTTTATTTTGAGCACACTGCTGATGACATCTTATTTTCCCTTCATGGATCAATGGAGTGTCTACCTCATTAGCATAATGTAACTCAAAACGAACATCCGAGACGTGTGAAGTTAGGCGACAACCCTGTTGCTCAACCACTGTGGTGCCTGTAGATGCACTGTAGAGCATTCAGGACCTGCCTTTCAGGTGTATTTACTATCATACCTTTGTGTTGACGGCTGGCTGATCTGTCTAATGTACCCTGAGCATGTGTGAAGGGAAGTCTTTGTTGAGAACCTTTTTTTACAGAGGTGGAAGAACCAGGTTCAGAAAGTAGAAGTACTAACTGTGGATTTGCTCCATCCACGCATGAAACCAGCTGATTCTAATTAACACAACTCTTGTTAATTAGACAACTCTAATTAACACAACGCTAGGTAGGGAAATCAGCTGGTTTAGTCACATGGCTGGAGCAAATTCATGGTTTTACTTTCTGGACCTGGTTCTTTCACTTCTGGAAATTATGTTTATTTACAGGAAACTATAATTGCATAAAAAAAATAGTACTTCAGCAGTACCATTATTTGTTTTTCATTTTGTGTTATTTTCTTGGACCAGTGATACTTTAATTTAACTTGGTTGAATACGGAATTCCAGGCAAATTAAGTTTTTAGAGATATATTCATACGATTCAGTAGTGTATTGTTAATGCAGACCTTCAGATATTTAAAGAATGTTCAACAGTGTAGCAGAATACCAGAACCAATGTACAAATCCTAGCTTTGATGGAAAGGAGGGGAAGTGGTCAAGATAAACCCACCTACTGTACTCTGGCAAATTGAGACGGGTTGGCAAACAATTTTACCACGTCACGGCAAAGCAAAGAAGCGATCAAAACAAGCGGCTGATATTCTCAGGCGTTGGAGGTGAACTAACAGCGGTTAGTGTTCCGTGTGCAGATTACGTTATCTCATTTTATCTACTTATTGTTTTACAGCCCCTAAAATGTTAAGAGAAGCCGAGTAGTAAAATTATTCTCATTTTATTGCTCAGAGTTTCAAAATAACTGATTTACTGGGTGAAAAGCCTCTGGCTGGGCGCGTGTATATTGACTAAGTTTATAAAATCTTTATTTATGTTTATGTTGAAGTTGATAACTCCTTGTGGCTCTGATTTGGAACCTCTTTCTCCCGCCAGAAAGGCAGCAACGCCTAGTCCCGCTGTTGGTTGAACTTGTGTTTTTTCCTATTTTACTTTAATCGAACCTTTAACATGGTTATCTGTGTGCAGAGAATGTTTCAGCAACAAAACCCGTTTAAAGCCCATTGCAGAGTTTTCACGTTGGGTTAATTCGTTTTTGAAATCATCAATGATACACACGATTGATGTATTAATTGCAGGTATACATTCTTATCCTTGCGTTTAAAACCATTAGCCACACAATTTGCCCACACACACAGTTTCTGAAACGTTCCACCCAGATGATCGGATCCCGCTCGGTGTTTATTCAGATTTACGGTCCAGGATGCACTCGAGCAGGCCAAATCTGCTTTTACCTGGCCCTGCCCTCTGCCTCTTTGTTCCAACGTTATTTCACACCACATCCAGATAATTGAGCCAGAGAACATCGGGTTAAACATGGGAGAAAAAACCCCCCACAAAAAAACGTGTTTTTCATTATTGGTTCCAGGAAGAAAGTATTGAAAAAGGTCAGCGAGGTATTACTGAGCATTCTACCAGGCAAAATAACTTGAATAGAAAGCTACTGGGGTTTCAAGGAAGGGGCGGGAGGTAGGGGAGGGATTACTGATATTCTATCCCTGCAAGCATCCATGTGTCTGGTGTGAACAGGCTGGATTGAAATATTAGAATAGCCACATTGTGGGAGAGACGCCTTGGAATTTTACATATTACAAATATTGTTTTACTTAGGTCTTCAGGCCTCAACTGGGAACACGGCTGCTCGGTGCCTGGACACGTTCAGTTTCTGCTTGGCGGTGGTAATGATTAGTGGCGTCGGTGTAGATTGTGACAAAGTATCAAAACGGCGCGGGTTCATACTACGAGAGCTTCGGGGCACTGGCACTGAGGAAGTCACTTGAGACCTGATTCCGTTTAGAAAAGCAAACGGCATGTCTACACCGAGGAAGGGAAGTCTGTTGCGTAAGAAATGTGGGTTTTCGCGTCTGTTGCACAAAGAATGGTATCGGCAAAAGTGTTGTTTTAGAATTGGATTCAAACGTCTGTAAAGATGTCCAGCCTAACCCTTTACTATTGTTAGGACATTTCTTGTCAGGGGGGGAAAAAGGGGTTTCATTAGGCCATGAGCGCTCCAAGCCTCACCCTGTTGACATATTGCATAGTTAATATTTACCCTGTCCTTCAAAACCCCCTTGCATTCAAATTATAAGCTTGCACACTGTAACCACACCATTTACCTTTCTGTCATTACACCTGTGACATGATCCCATTGGAGAGACAACAAACCTGCAGGTGGTGCGTTCACATCCTGTTAGGTGCGTTTGGAATAGGTTGTTTATAAATGAAAGAGAGGCGCATTGTTCACAGCGCTGTTTTGAAAACGGCCCTTTTGTTCGTTCCCAGGTGGGCCGATCCACGTCAGCTTTCCGTCGGGGCTCACTCTGGCCGAGGTCCGGCGGAAAAACCCGCTAGTGGTTCGCGGGGGACGCTACAGGCCGCCCGACTGTGAGGCGCGACATCGCACCGCCATCATCATTCCCCACAGAAACAGGGAACACCACCTTAAGTTCCTGCTGTATTATCTGCACCCATTCCTGCAGCGGCAACAGCTCAACTACGGCATTTACATCATTCACCAGGTGAGACACACACACACACACACACACACACACGTATATAACCTAGTGGTAAATGGTATACTAACTAGGTTCATTAAGCATGGTAATGTAAATCTAACTAGTTTTCCTGCTTTGGAAGAACCATTGGTCCTTGGCCAATTTGACATCCTGTTTTTTTCTTCTATACTTTATGTATTGTTGATACATTTCCTGTTATTTAAATATGTTGACACAGTTTTTGACCTAAAAAGGTCAAAAAACTGACATCCTCTTTTAGCTAAAACCGCCATCTTTTTTTCAAAACGTTTTAAGGTTTACTAAGGTACCCTTAGTTTAGGAGCCATGTAGAATTCAAGATGGATCAAGGGCGCCCTCTAGTGCTCTCTGTCTGGACGTGCGTGTGTTTGCAAGTTGCCGAGTTGAGAGGCTTAACAGGTTTAATCTCCTTAGCCACTTCATGCGACAATCCATTAATGTTTACTCTCCAGCTCTTTATCTCTTATGCCTCTCAAGCTGGTTTTATCGCTGCGTAGTTGCTGTTGTTGATTCTTCCTACTTATGTCACATGTTGTCTCTTAGCAATTCAGCATGTCAAAGTAATTCTCACAGGTCCGTGCATTATGCAGAGCGTGGTGTACTGCATTTCTTTTCAGCACGGATCAGCAAAATAACAACGTGCACTAACGAAAAGGAGCGCGTGACATCGTCATGGTGAACTCCCTCATGAGACGACACAGTTCTCTCTCTCTCTCTCTCATTAGCACTGACTGCAACTGCAATTTAGAATTTTACCTAAGCAGGGCTAGATAACAGAGTTAAAACACGCTGGTTTAGTCGGTGTTATCGTGAGAGAGAGACACACACACACACGCACACACACACACACACGACACGCTGTGTTTACATTAAGCACCTGCGTTGCCTCCCCAGGCAGGGAACTATACATTTAACCGGGCCAAGCTGATGAATGTGGGCTTCCGGGAGGCCATGAGGGAGGAGGACTGGGACTGCCTCTTCTTCCATGACGTGGACCTCATCCCGGAGGACGATCGCAACACGTACGTCTGCGATTCCAACCCCAAGCACGCAGCCATCGCCATGGACAAGTTTGGCTACAAGTGAGTCCTTTCTGGTCCATGTTTTACCGTTCGATAGTTCACCATCTTACAGCTGTGCACACAGTGAAAGCACACATTGAAGTAGCGATACAGATCAAGTGTAGCCCGTGTTTATTTTTGTGTGGCTCCAGCACGTGACGGTCATGCCCCTGAGGAAGATTGCTGACTCTATAAGTAATGAGCATCTCTCTGTGGGCTTTCTCTCTGTGTGTATGTGTATGTGTGTGTGTGTGTGTGTGTGTGTATAATTTATTGTTTGTTTGAGCTCTGCCAAACATCTACCTATATGACTGGCCTCTTTGTCATCGAGTTTACGGTCTTGCTCTTTATGTATGCCTAATGTCTTTGCGTGCCAATAATTCCTCCTCAGGCTTCCGTACAAGATGTACTTTGGAGGAGTGTCAGCCTTGACGCCGCTGCACTACCTTAAAATGAACGGCTTCCCCAACAACTACTGGGGCTGGGGTGGCGAGGATGACGACATCGGGGTCAGGTGAGAAACGTTCAGACCAGCGGTTCTTTGGGCCGAGAGGTTTGTCGGTGTCCTTTGTCGGACTAACTCTGCATCCGTACCAAGTCGGAACTGGGAGGTTTCCATCCTTGCAGTTAAAAATAGTGCTTGGTTGTGGCTGAACTCAGAATTCCAGAAAAATATATCCAGCTTGACATTCGTTGACTGGGTGGCGCAAGCTAGCTAAATAATTGCACATTTTGCTGCTATTGTCCAGTGGCCACTATGTGCTAGCTAGTACCTACCAGTCATAACCTATAGCCCTTAATCACATTATAGTCTCAAAGGGCTTTACAAGCCCACGGTTAACAGGAATTCAGGAACCCCTTGACCTTAACCCTCAACCAGACAAGGAAAAACACTCAGAAAAACCTTTTGTTTAGAAAACAAATGATAGAAATAAGATTATTAGTCAGAATGCCATGAATGCAGGCTTAAGTCTGGTTCTGGACTGTAACAGGGACTATTGTTATGTATAAAAGACTTGAATTTGTTTTTGTTTTTTCGCTTTTCTCAGAGTATCTTTAGGAGGAATGTATATCACTCGTCCGTCTCTTAAGGTTGGCCGCTACAAAATGATCAAACACAAGCTGGATAAAGGCAACGATGTGAACCCTAAGAGGTACAGTAAACATTGTTCACAGTCTCATGTTCGCTTTCAAATAGCGTGGCGGATTAATTCTAGGCTTCCATGCAAACTCAAACCCTGTGTCTTTGCCTTTTAATCTCCATACAAGTCATTGTTTGTAATTGTGATGATTTAACATTTCATCTTATGTTAGTGCAGAAGTGGCCTGGATAAGAACTACAGCTACATGCCTAGAATGTAAATAAACACCCCAATGTAAATATTCACCCCTCCTTCTCCGTGTCCCATTGCAAGGTTCAACATGCTGGCTAAGACGCGTCAGACGTGGAAGCTGGACGGCATGAACACCGCCGAGTACGAGATAGTGTCCCGGCAGTACCTGCCCCTCTACACCAACATCACGGTCAACATCGGCAGCGAGGCGGGTTTACACGCTCCTCCCCCAACGCCGCCGCCTCCGGCCAAAGTCGCGGGCAAGCCCCCGGCCGAAGCCCCGGCCAACGTCCTGGCCAAGGCCCTAGCCAACCTCCCTGCCAAACTCAAAGAGGACCGCCCGCAGAGTTAACGCCTAAGCTAAGGGACCTGACAAGGCTGACCACTGAACCCCTCCTCCCTTTGCCTTGACTTTCCCATGGGTCATTTCGATGCCTACTGTTGGGTGGCTCGATGTTTCCTCCTCGTGGAGCTCCTCGTACATTCTAAGCCTTTTCCTTTCCTCAGTCAGACTCCTTGAAGTAGTGGAGGATCGACGACAAGAGACTCAGCCCGAGACTCCTCTACTGCCCGCAAACAGCTGGGACTCAATTGTTTGGGTGATTACGGCACCTGTTTAGATGGAAATAAAAGAGGTGCCAGAATACTGATAGGAACCGCTGAGCCTGTTTAAAAAAACAAAACAAAAAAATAAAGACTGCTCTCCTCTCCACCCTGGTCCTGTGACTCCTCCTATCCTGTCAACTGATGACACAGCCAAGGAACCAAGAGGAGGAGAAAGTTGAAAGATGGACTCTATGAGTTTATATATTTACAGCGCTGTGGTCGCTGGTTAAACCTTGTGATGCCTTAGAATCTCATCTTGTTCTTATTCGGTCTTTTTTTTCTTTTCACCCCCCTTCACTCTGACCGTGTGTCGTTTAGAATTTCAGGTTGATGTGAAACAGTTGGACTATAGCTGCTGCGGATTCCATTTCCATGACATCATAACGGAGTTTGGTTAGGTTTCATTTTTGTTTTTTTCATGTCACCGAAAACGCGGTTTAGGAAGGGGAGGGTTTTTTTTTCCGTTTCAGTTTCCAGTTTGGCGTTTAGCTGCTTCGTGGTGTATGAATTGTAGTATAACAGATCCTGATATAGCAGCGTGCAAACACCTGGGGCCTTATTTATGAACGGCGCTTATGCGCCAATGTTTTTCTCAAGCATAAATCCAAGTCATGGTTGAGGTTCATTAAGATGTAAATTCATAACATGAAATCTTTGTAGAGATCATACAGTGGAGCCTAGGATACAGGAATATTTGTATAAATGAGGCCCCAGAGCATACTGTAAGCATAGGCCTAGGTGAGAGTGCTACTACTCTATAGGTTTTACCTCAATGGTCAGCAGTGCATTCAGAACAGACGTTTCTTTGAACTCGTGTCCTTATATTTCAACATATCCAGTATGTCCAACGTTTTAATTTAAATTTTATCTGTGAGTATTTGCGTGTGTTTGTCTATTCGCCTTTGTAAAATCGAGCAGGTTCTGGTGACAGTGATAATTTCCTCTTTCTTCAGATGAACTCTCTGTTCAAGTCAAAAATGTAGTCCTTCTCGCTCACCTTCTCTTACCTTTTGTTAAGAAAGGTAAGTTAATTATACATAGTTACAGTGGCTGCTTTTGTAAACGTGTCATTCGACGGCGCCGGTTTCCTCCCGCCGCCATGTATAAATAGTGGACCTTTATAATCCGTGTAAGGGTTGCATATCTTTCACTCCTCTGATGTCTATTATCACCCCCAATTTGTGAGTAATGAACTAGAAAAAAAGCAATTTCCTCGCAGTCTTCCGCTAAACCGGTTTCACCTCTACAGCCTTCCTGAGACGAGACGCCCACAGCAGGCTCAAGTTACAAATTAGCCACTTTTTTCCATCAAGGCCCACGAATCGGTTCACTTGAGAGGGGTCCGGGGAGTGTGACGGGGCACAGCGTGGCGTACCTCTGGTTTTTTTTTGGGTTTTTTTTTGACAAGCCGTCAACGTGCAACGAAAACAAGCATGCGTCACTTTGCGGAATCTATAACGTTGTTGTTGTTGTTGTTGCACACGTCCGGTTGTTTCACCGCTGCGATCGCAACAGAACTTCACTTCTGTTTTTTTTCCGTCTCTTTCACAAATGAGGACGTGGTAGATGTAGGATTTAGAACAATTTGACACTTGGCTGAAGAGCGGCCTGTCTCCGGTGACGACGGGGTGACGTCAAAACGTGTTAAGAAATACGCAGGTGACGTATTTGCCCGGTTGCGTTGAGGCTGTAGGCCAGTTTTCTGTCCGCCATTGTACTGCATGTCTTCTCCGCCCCTCTGTGCTGCTCTGCACTCTGCTTGGACCCCGAGACAGATATGATTGTTTACACAACAACACAGATACTCTTTCCCCATGGTGGCGCAACTGTAGTGGCAGGTGTATAGGTGGAAACCAAAGATGACCCTGTATGGATGGCCGTGACGATGGAGTGTGTGTGTGTGTGTGCGTGCGTGCGTGTGTGTGTTACACACTCCTTATGTTACAGATGTTACGGCTGCAGAGGTATGTTGTCCTATCTTTGTGCACTGGCCTATCATCTCTTCCTGTCAAAGTGTCATATCAATTTCAGCCAGATGGTGCGTTTGCAGACTATTCAGTTGTTTATTTGAACGGTTTCATGCCAAAGCGTCATGTATCTAATTTGGGGGGGTGTTACGTGTTCGTGGCTCAGTCGTTGAAAACCACCAATGATTACATCCTAAATGTTGCCGTTTTCACAAGTCAAGAGGTCCGGGTAGCTTGTAATGGTTTACTGAGTTTTAATTAACTGCCAGCCAACGTTAAAACGGTGAATATCTCATTTCGGAGCGAAACTCTTCGGTTCAAGGTCATTTCAGTGTCATACTTTAAAGCATGAGCAGCCGGCGGCGCGGCGTCTCCCTCCGGTGTGAATTCATATTAATCTATGGCCTTATAGCAACACGCCGAAGGACTAGTAGTTGAAGACTCGTTCACAATGTATGCAATAGCGTTCTCACTTTATATCAAGACTAAATATGCATGGCACGGAAGTTGTTTTCTTTCTTTCTTTTTTTTTTTTTTTTTTTTTAATAAGGTGACTGGAATATACGGAGCACAATATACAGAATCTCTCATCGACGTGAGACGACGCATGTTTAAGTATCTGTTGATGAGTGTGAATTTTAGGTCTCCATCTGCCGTCAGTCGTTTTGAGATGATAATCGATGTTACACGTTATGGATCC
>OMKK01019730.1:1732-13604 GCA_900302305.1 Polymixia japonica
GGGGGGGGGGATTCAGTGGAGAAAATTAAAAAAATGTCAGCCTTTGTTGATCTTTGTTGATCCAAAGACACAGGCGACGCCGCATGGCTCGCTGCACTTTACGGTACTGCTCTTAATCCCTGTAGATCCTCCAAGGTTGAAAGGTCATATAGGTCATGTAAAGCCATCCCTGCCTCCATTTTGTGCCTCTCTATGTCAATGTCAACTAGAGGCGATATCTTCAACCATAGACACCAAATAGAAATAACAGATGGGCAGAAACCCCACCATAAATAAGAACCTGCGGAAAACTACCATGTGACAGCAGACCCATCTTCAATATCGATCATACCATGCCTACTCCTCGACATGGTTACAACCAGAATAAATCAAAATGCTCTCAGTCTGGCAGCTTGGGTCACTAGTTTTTGATTTATAACAGAATCTATTTGTTCCTTTTTGATGATAAATCAAACCAACCTGGATGATTTAAAGGACTGCCTCCAGAAATGTCTTTTAACGTGCACTTTGAGTAGAATGTCATTTAGAGCACAGGGAACAATCTGGGTTGAATAGAAACCTTAATCAACCTTGCGGCATCCTTCATGACATCATCGCGTGTGCATTTAGGTCATGGGATCTGAACGCTGTCATCACGCATCACAATTAAGGAATTTGATTTTTAATTACATTTAGGCTAACGAAGGCTAGCTCATTCACTATCATCTTTTAAATCACGTCTTAAAACTCAATTCTATAGGCTTGCTTTTGTTTGTTTGTTATGTCTTTATTTTATATTTTATGTATACTTTTATTTTAGAACATTTTACCATTTGTTTTGGTTTTTTTTTGCACTTTGTAAACTATGTGTTATATAATTAGTTTTTTCATTTCGATACATAAATTGACAGGCAAGGTTAATTACCTTCTTCTTGAGCTCCACACTGATGGCGTTGGCCTCCTTCAGATAGACAGCGTTTCCCCACAGCTGGTCACGGAGGGATGTAAACTGATGGTACCTCCACTTCCTGAAGGCCCACTGAGCCAGCTCGAACTCATGCTGGGTCCACGGCACTGTGGCAGGACGAGAGACAGTGGTAAACATTTGCAGTAACCATGGTGTGTATGCATATTAATACACACACACACCTCCCACACACCCAGAGACACAGACAGACTCACACTTTAAGCACTTTACCATTAATTTAAAATTTTTGGTTTTACTTTGACTTCATTAAAATATGTACATTACTTATCAGTAGCAGCGTTAGTAGTATACATTTAATTTTTAGAGGGATTAGAAGATGCATTAATTAATTGATGGACTTGAGTCCCTCAGTGGGTAATTAGTATGGTAATATTGACTTTATTTTTTCAGTAAAGTGAATGAAGTAATGTGTAATATGACTTCCTTTTGATGTTTATAATAGGGAAAATTCTATACGCACATCCAAATAGTTTAGGCTCTGGACAGAAAATGTAGAAGAAAACAAAACATAGACGTCAGGAAACATTTATAATAGTTTGTAGAACTACGCCCTGAAATCTTAACATTTTAAAAACAACTTTCCATTTGGAAACAATATGTGCATATATCCACGACCAACTTGGGGGACACGAGCTCGCTGAAAATATACACACCTTCCTCCTCTTCCTCCTCCTCCTCCTCCTCTTCATCAGGAGTCTCGGCTGCCAGCGAGCGTGTTTCCACCTGTTTCTGAAGTTCCTGCAACTTGCTCTCGTAAACCTAAGCAACGCAGAGGGAGGAAGGAAGAGAAGGAGCATGGACAACAGAACAGCAACAGAAGTAGAGCCAGCCATCAGCACCGCACATCAGTCACTACATGCCCTAAGGGCTCCTATGTCGTTTCCATGGCTACTTTCCGTACATTTTTCACACTTTCATTTTTTTTTTACCGCAGATGTCGGTTGGTGTTTAAATTGCTGTACACCAGCAGTGCCTGTGCAATGTGACTGCCAACAAGGCCATATCACACTGTAGCTTAATAATTTTTTCAACAAGAAACATCACAATATGTAAAATGAGAGTGTAATTTGACAATTACTCAAAATGTGTTCGTATGATGACTGAACATTTTTTTGCACTTTTGTAATATTATTTTGATTTCATTTTCAGATCTTTTTCCAGAAGATCTGAAAATTAAATCAAAATAATTTCCTCTTTCCAGACTAATTAGACTTAGTACGTTGCATATTGGCTCAGATTTACTGGTTTTATGTTCAAAATGCGAGCAGTGGAAGTTGGTCGTTAGAGATTTCACTTTTGAAAATAACATAATTCTTGTAAGGACATAAACATTTACACCACCGGTAATTCTCTCTACCTTAAAGACCCACAGCCCTCAAATATAATGGTTAAAACAGTGGAAATATTTGAAGAGTTGTGTTTCCAAATTAGATAACCACTATCCAAAACTCGACACCTTCCCTGAAAAAATAGCACAAAATCAAAACTAACTACTGTAATGTTTAAAGGATAGCGGGTAACTTAAGACTTTGGCTGACATAACAACACTGTTGCAGGCCAATTTCTCCATATTCAAACATTTTTTTCCCTTACTCCTTATTTTGAGCAGACCAGTTTCTTAACAACATTAAATAATCTCAGGGAAACGGTCAGATTGGAGGAAGAGAGTTGCTGGTAGAGGCAGGGTCTAGTGTTATCCAATGAGGGGCGCCATCATTGCAGGGCAGACTGTGGTCCCGATGACCTCATCCTGTTTGTTCAGTGTCTTCTGGGGAGACAATGCAGCCTTTCACATATCATTAACCTCTTCCCTGCTGCAACCCTGCCAGCAAACTAAGAGAGAACTAGAGAAAATGCCACAAAAGCATCCTCATGCAAAGTGGATTCAACCACACTTATTCAAATGCACTCATCTGCCACTTGCCATGCAAACGGTGGAATGTATTGAAATGAAGTTATTACAGAATACCAAAATTACTAATATGAGTTGTATAGGTTTAATGCTTGAAAATTATGTCAAAAGGAGTAATGAGGTAAATGGCAGCAAATACATACAACTTTCATCCTCATCTCATGATGTAAATGTGCACATAATATGATAAATGTTCAGGCTGTAACAGTGTTTTTACCATTGCCATTGTGAATGCTGTATCCCACTTATACATACATACATACAACTGTGTAGATCATAAATATTGGCCTTGAATTTTAAATAGACAGTAGCTTATGAACTCAAGTCGCAGCGCCTCGTCCGAGTCGTGGTGTAGCATCTAAAATAGTCTCCCGTACAACTACACCGTCCGCGTACAGTGGGTTACGCGCGGCGGTCTAAATTCAAACCGTCTCCCGATTGATTCATTGACAACGATAAGATGACAACACCAACCAACCGTATATAACAGGTGACTGCATTTGGAAGATATCATTTTATTTCAGTCATACTTTGAAAATAAACCTCCAGCAACACAGGGATTCAATATATCCTTTTCAAACCTGCGAACAATAGTGTTCATATAGGTAGGTTTAGCACAAAGTGCTTGATTATGGAGCATCACGACTTGGTACACGGCCACAGTGAGGCACTTGATATCGCAGGTTCAGATAGTAGACATACAGTACAACATTAAACAGACACTTAGCACTGACACCTAACACACAGTTCATATATATGGATATTTCAAAAGAACAGTATACTATACATTGTCCATTTCATGTTGTATACTTTTCCAGATTACCTGGTTATGTCAAGCTGGGCGTGTGTCAGCACCAGTGCATGCATTAAATAACATTCTTTAAGGGAGCGCTTACTGGAGCATGAAAACATGTATGCCGAGGCATGCAGAGATAGTCGTAAAAGCACTTGATACTAGGAAAGCGTCGGGTGAAGACTATGCGTATATGTCGTTATAACATTTGGTTTGAGTTACAATATAGTAAGGCAAACATAGGCTATATATACTGTTGTCGAAACGTAGACAAAGTAAAAGATAAAAGATAGGAAATCATTTCATTACTCTAAACACAAGGCGATTTGTTTTTTTTTGCTTTCGATAGTCCGCAAAAGTTTCTCCCAATGCTGCCGAGTCCCTTTTATTTTATTTTTATTTTTTTTGTTTGTTTCTCTGAAACAGTTTGAAGGTCAACCTGCGTGGAACTGTGTGATAATCACAGGGTTGTTTTAAAGCTACGGAAGCAGCGAGGATAAGACAGATTGACAGGCAGACTTGCTGCTCATTCAAACAAGCCTCAGCAAAGCAAAGAGGCAAAAAAAACAAAAAAAACAAAACAAAAAAAAACTAAAACTGTCTTGGATGACTGATTCACAGACGTTATCACACTCCGAGAGGCAGATCTATCTAGGTTGTGCACATGAAATGTATGTAGAATTGGATGTTACAAAAACAAACAAAAAAGGCAGTTCTCAAAATCTCACTTAACGTGGATACTTGATGAATTACATTACGCAAACACTTGAATTGTTTGCCCTCCTTCCAACATTTTTTTTAGGCGAGTCTTTGGGAACCATGACAACACCCAGTTGGACATCCATTCAAAACAAGCTGTATCCTGTGTGCTTACTCAGTGAACCACAACATCCAAATGGTCATTTTAAGGATCACACAAAACAGCAATCAGAGCTCTGTTTGTGATGTGTAGCTTGCAGACGAAGAGTGGAGGAAAATGATTTTGGACTGGTTTGAGTGTTCCTTATAGGCATAATTTCTGTTCATGTTTTGGCCTGTGTCATCTCCTATGTCAACTACTGTATTGTTAGTTGTATTGTCAACAACTCAAGAGTACTTTTTCTTTCATGGGGTCTTCAGTGGATTTCAGTATTAAGAGAAAATACAGCATCATGGTATCAATAAAAACACCCCTGTGGGGAATATATACTGAAAGATGCAATGTGGCAGTTTGAAAACTGAACTTTGAGAACTGAAAAAAAAACATTTCAAGCCTTGTGTTGAACTTATTGCTCAACATAAACATTTGTGTATTCATAAAATAATTGATTATACAGCTTATCCATGACTTGAGGAGGTGCAAAATAGTTTCGGTAATACAAGTAGGGTGGCAGTCACATGTTTGAAACAAAAAAAGTGGTTTTCCATTAAAAAAAATGAAGATTGAAATTGAACAACTAAGGGGCTTCTTAATTCATTCATACTAAAAAGTTCGATTTAGTGTTAGTTAGGTATGATAGATAAGTTTACTTTGTAAATTGTAGGTTAATAGTTTTGTATGCTTTCCAGACATACATATGAGGAACTTGATCAAAACGAAAGGGAAAGGAGAAACTGAGGAAGTAATTTGACCGAACTGTAAATGCAGAACCGTGTTAATGAATAAAAAGGCACTTTTTAGACCCACCGTCTTGTACCATTGTTCCAGTCTTCATTTAAATGGCATCATGGACTAGTAGCATCTATGCTTCAATTAATTTAATTCTTGAACGACCAACCAACTTCTCCCTTAATGTGAGTTCCAGGCTGATGGACAGAAAATCTTAACTCGAAAGGGAAAGTGATTCTTCAACCCCAACATTTAATTGCAGGGTACCTAAAGAGAAGTAAATAAAGAGTTTCTTTCCAAAATGCTATGAATCCATTCTGAAAAAGATTAACCTCAAGTTATCATTCAATATTGTTCAATTATACTGTATGATATAATGTGTGCCATCAATCATTTTGTAGGAGCACCGGTCACGTTTTCACATGGTTGGATAGAAATCTAATTTTGGAATGAAACTCTTCAAATATAGTGTTTTGTCCTTTACACAAACAATAGTGGTGATAATTGGGCACTTTGTCGAGTTAGTGATGACTAAAAACATTCATAAATCAATACTAAAATGGCAAAAATGTAAACAGAAATTCAACCATGAAGAGGTTTGGCAGAAAAATTAACTCATGATTGCTGAATTCACACACGATGTTAAAAAAAAACAAAAAAACAAAATACAGAATAGGCATGACATGTTTCTTCTGAAAGAGTCTCCTCATCTGTTGGCTTCGACTCCTTATGACAGTTCTCCCAATGCAGGTGTTGACAAGAACACACACAGCAGCACAACTGATACAAACAAGGCATAGATTATGCTGATGGTAAAATGTCTTATTATAATACATACAATTCAAATTTGGATCAACCAACAACACACTGTTCAAGTGCAAAAAGTCACAGTTCTAGCTGCTTGACTTAACATTATTCTGAGCTGTTGTGATCTGTAATGTGTTTGCCTACTAAAAGTACATCCAACTAGTTTATCATCCCGCTTTGTCCCCTTTTAAACTGTCGTCTCCCTGCTGGCTTTCAGGTTGGGGGCAGACATTTGCCTGCGCATTCTTGGAGGTGCCTGAAAGTTGATTGGATGGTTAGCTTGGTCAGTGTGATGGTACTGCTGGTAGCCGTTAAAGCCGACATCTGCATAGGGCATGTTATTGTAGGGGAAGGGATGCTGTTGCTGGGGGTGTGGCTGGTTTTGGTAGTGGCGGGGCTGGTAGAAGGATTGCGAGTGCCTCCTGTTAGTTTCAGAGTACTGCAGTGACTCCATGGAGCCAGGGGACCGCTGGCGGTGATTGAAGGAGTTGCTGCGGCCTCGTTCCTGGGGCTGCTGATGGTGGTTGTTGTTGTTCCTGTGGTTGTGTCTGTGACCCTGGCTAAGACCCTGCTCCAGGTCTTTGCTTCTGCGCTGGACTGAGGGGCTCGACACCGGAGGACTGACTTGGATAACCGAAGCGGCCATCCTTTCTCTAGAAGGCGCTCCATCCCCGGGCTGTCCTTCGTCCTCCTCTTCCTCTACAGCTTCTTTAGGCACCTTCAGCTCAATGACCTGCTCGTCTGTGATGATGATATGGGTACCCGGACTCCAGGAGTTACGGTGCTTGGGGTTGCTCTTGAAGGGGAAACGGAGCTTGCGGTCTTCTGGGGGTATGAAGCGGTGTGGTCCAGTATGCCTGCGGAGCTGCTTCGAGATCTCTTGCTGCTGAAGGTTCTTCAGCCGTACCTGCTCCTGACGCATCCAGCGGATGTGGCCTCGTTTGAGGGTTGGGTCGTCTCCGGCGCTTTGGCCCGTTAGCGGTTCTCCGTCCTCTCCTCCTCCATCTCCAGCCTTTTCAGGAACAGGGGGTTTGACTTCTCGAGGACTTGGAGTTCTGGCCATGTTGGTGTAGCTGTTGATGGGAGGCTTTTCTTGATTTTCTGGAGTGATGAGCGGAAGGACCTTTTCCATTTTGACCATCTTGTTCCTGAGAGCACGGATCTCCTCGTCCTTCATGTTGTTTTGTTTCTTCACTTCCTGCAAGATGTCCTCGAGCTTGTCGATATGGACCTTCAGTTCGTCCATGACGACTCCTCCGCCCCGGGAGCCGTTGGTGATGACATCCTCAATGCGCTCATCGCCAACGCCTACGGTGTCCCATACATCGCGAGCCACGGCCCTCCACGAGTCCCGTTCGTTGGGGTCCTTCTTGCTGTAGCTTTCACACAGCTCCTTCATCTTTACGATGGCCAGCGCCTCGATCTCCTGCCTTGTGTGGCGGAAGTCGTTGAGTGCCACTTCGTAGCAGATTTCCTTGACCGCTTGGATCTTCAGGTCAGAGATGGTCACCCATTTGGAGTCCTTGGTAAGGCGGCGGCGCTGAGGGATCTGGTACATTTTAACTGGCTCTCTTCTCTTTCCGCTGCTGGGTAATCCACACTTTTTCACTATGGTTTGAAGCTTGCTAGGAGGAAGCTTTTCCCTCAAGGAAGTGATCAGTCTCCAGCTCTCTTCACAAGACCTCTTATCTGAGTCATCCCCACTATCAGAGTCACCATCCTTGAGAAAACAAAACAGGAAACAAACCAAATGGTTCCCAACAAAATGGAGAAATTAAAATGGGAAATCAAAGAGAAAGGATGGCTTTTTAAAAAAGGATGAATACAGGTATGAATATGCAACATGGGAACTTGTGTCATGAGTAAAGCTCTTGTTCAAATTGGATCATGAACATAATATTCAAGAGCAGAGACAGGAGTCAAAAAAGTTGGTAAAAAAAAGTGTCGATATTACCATGTTAAAATGTAATAACATCTCAAACTTTTGCATACATTGTTACTCTTCAAGATGTATGACAACATGCAATATCATTCCCAGAAAAATATGTCCAGGATTAAATCAAAATTTAGGAAAAACAGAATTAAATCTAAATTAAAATCTTACAGACTGTGGCTTCCATTGACTTTCTTTTCATTTCATATTTTTCAATTTGTCCTTTTGGTACTTTGGCAAATAAAGCGAACTTCTCGATGGCATGAATAAATTTACTTAGGATTTGTAATATTTTACCATGCCAAAAAAAATGCCAGCACAAAAAAAAAAAAAGGCTTTTTCAAATTTCAAAAATGGGGAAAATCATGTTGGCCAATATTGTTCCCAATGGTGCATATTGATATTAAAAGTAAAGGTAAAGCATGACTATCATGATTAGAAAACAATATCAACAGAACAGAGGACAGATGTTGATTGGAGCGCTTCTGAATTATTTTGGGATATTCCTCTTCATAATTGAAAATTTGGGTATTTGACAGCCGGATCCCAAACATGCTACAAAGGCATGCAAAAAAAGGCAGATGAATTTTGAAGCTTTCCCCCATTTGAAGTCCAGAATATTTGAGTGGCTTTAGTATTAGCAGTGAGTTAGAAGACAAGAAGGTTCTTGCGGTTTTATTGGAAAGCCAGTAGAGAGAGAGGACAGGCAGGTGTGAGGTTAAGTGTTAATCCACTACAAGAAACATGTTAGTTGGAAGAAAATGCAGTTTCTCATTTTTCTGTAGACAAAGGACATTACAGATCACAACCAGCTGAACAGATCCCTCAAATCGTGTGTTTATGACTCTGTGTTTGTGTCTAGAACTGGACCACGTTGTATGTAGATGGGAGTCTGAACCCTATACCTATAGCTCTGCATAGAAAACCACCAAAATATGGAAGATGTCTGTGATTCGTGGATTCCAACGCGAGCCGTAATAACTGTTGCCGTGCCCTCAGTGTGCTACATAGACACCAGGTGGGGCTAGCGAAGAGAGGTAGCCAAAGAAGTCAATGAGAAACCACATTGTCGCTATCCTTCAAAAACTACAGCAGGAATTTTTTGGTTATCACAATGCATTGTACACGTCAGCAACTGCATTGAAAAGATGACAACTCAGGACAACACAGAGTAAGAAAACTAGAGTAGAAATCTATTTCAAGCAAATCAACAGCCACCTCAAAGCCGACCAGCGCAACAGCGAACGCTGACACTTAGTCCAGGACCATTACTGGATGAGTTAAGAAACCATGCTATTAACATGAACCATGCAAAACCAGCATAATATTACAAAAACTAGACCTTATTCAATTAAATCATGTTTCCAATATATTTTAAATAAATTTTGATCTCAATGATAAATTAAAATTCAGTTGTAAAAAGGTGCTGTTTTGCAAGATTCAATTCAAATCTAGAAGACACAAGAAAAGTGAAAACAGGGATTTGAAAAGGGGAAAGCTTTACAATCCAATTCTTTCTGAGCCAAATTGCTACAGACAATAAGTCAAAAATCAAGAATTAAGGAGGGTAAAAGCTCAACTCTATCTCAAACCAGAACGAGTAGATTTTTAACTTCCATGCAAGAAGAACAGACATGCGCTAAGAGTAAAAGTGTGATCGACACACATTACAGAAGCTCAAAAAGTGTCAGAGCTCAGAGTGAGAATTAGTACTAGTCAGACTTCAACGGAGTGAGGCCATCGCCCCTCAAACAAAAACCAGCTAGACAATTATAACTGAAAATAGAAAAATACATGCTTTAACTTTGTATCCCACTTAAAGGAATACATCTTGGAGCACATTTCACTCAATTCAATCACACAACTAGCGGGTCACTCCAGAAACTGACTTAACTATAACCAACTTCAATAAAACATAAGAATTAAGACTAGGCTTCTATTAAACCCACTCTGCAGTTGTTTTTACAAACTTGGCTGTATTAAAGTGGCAATCGCAAAGATTTTAATTTAAATAAATGTCTGTTAAGTCACTATCTATCGCCGAATGAGGTAACACGATGGTGATTGAGCCTGTGGCCCGCTGATGAAAACCCTTGTATTTGCGGTATTAAGAACCAGGTGTCTGTGGCGACTTTCCTGCCATGCATTCAAATCACAAGCGGCGCAGTTAGTTAAACACACCTGCAACTACCGCTTTTCGCCATAGGTGCCGCCAAAGAGAACGAAATGGAGATCTTTGAGATTGCCACTTTAAATTCTTCTATGAAGAGATCTTACAGGGAGCATTAGATTATGTACATAAGTGCCATAAAGTGGGTTTGACTGAATCCCAGCCTGATTTTGAACACTTGAACTTACCAGTCTCTGTTGTTCTAGAAGCTGGTCTGCTTCTTCCTTCTCCTTTTTGTACAAGATCTCCATCTCAGTCAGTCTAGACGAATATGTAAAAGACGTATTGTAAAACACATTGGACGATTTCCACTACTCAAATTTCATCTAAATTCTCTATGGGACAGCTTGTTCGAGGCTGCTGTGTACCTTTTTTCCATCTCTTGTTTCATGTCAATGCCCTGCTTTTCCAGCAGTTCTCTCTGGGCAAAGGTCCAGTCTACTGGTTCTACTGGGGTTTCAGCTGATGGGGTCTTCTCCCTCTCGGCCCTGGCCTGCTCTGGATGGTTGAACCGGAACACGTGGTTCTTTCCCATGATGATGCGGTTGCCTTAAACAAGATGGAGGACACACAGTGTGGAGATTAGTGACTTCATCAGGCCAGTGAAATAATGAGAGAGTAACTGGTAACCCCAATTTTGGTGCTGTCCATATTGTACTTGAACGCAGCACCAAGCTTAATTACCCTCTGACCCATCAAGTCAATTTTAAACACACTATATAATTTTAAAAATTCATGGGTAGAGGAAAGTCAGCCTGTTTTTAATTACTGAGAAGTTGACATTTTGGGGGAATAAGGTTTTCCATCTGACAACAGCGATGAAGTATTACACAAATTAAGTCAGGTTTCCAATAAAAAAACACACTCCCAAACATTGCAGATAAGAGGAAAATGTGAAAAATGTTAACAAGGAATATGCACCTGAACGGAGCTGGACCGCGTCATCGACACGCTTGCCGTTGACATACGTTTCCGATCCTTCGCAGGGTACCAGCAGGACAATAACTGCAGAGAAGAGACCACCAAACCAATCGTCCATGAGTCACATCTAAACAAAAACTCACTGACATTACCTTTTATATGGAAAGGCCTCATATTAGTGCAAAAGTGTACGGGCTATTGACACGGAAAGCACTCAAAAGCATGAAGAGCTCCCTTTTGCAGCTTTCAGCACCGTCCTTAAATTAGATATACAGGACTAGGAAAGTAATTTACATCCTTGGCATCAACACGGATTAATTAAAAGGAGTATTCAGAGGTTTAAAACACATGCAAATGTGCACAAATGCATGCTTATACAGACAATGACACATTTATTTAGATACAGACACACTGACACAAGCACACACACATACACAGACACACACACACACACACTGATTAATAGCCACTGTGCCAGTTTGGTGTCTCACCATCTCCATTGGCATTTCTCTCGCTGCGGAAGATGCAGTGCTCCTCTCTGATGTGAGCGCCACTCAGTACAATGTCCTGTCGTCTCTCAGCGTCAGCCTGGCCCACCCTGTCATGAGTACGGTAGCCATTTTGAGTGAGCAAACACTGCCCAGTAACCCTACCGGCTGCCATTTTGGCTAAAAGTCACTCCGGGGTACAGCTGCACCTTTAAACCCCATTGCTTATGACTAAAGGCACCACTTCTGAAGCCCTATACCGTATTTCATTTGGGTCCTGTCATTCGTAATTA
>OMKK01019736.1:4329-16789 GCA_900302305.1 Polymixia japonica
TACTTATTCCACAGAGACGAGAGGAGAGAGAGAGAGAGAGAGAGAGAGAGAGAGAGAGAGAGAGAGAGAGAGAGAGAGAGAGAGAGAGGGCGAGATAGAGAGAGAGAGAGAGAGAGGGAGAGAGAGAGATAGAGATAGAGAGAGAGAGAGAGAGAGAGAGAGAGAGAGAGAGAGAGAGAGAAAGAGAGAGAGAAAGAGAGCCCTGAGTTTGGAGAAAAGCTTGTGTTGTTTTAATTAACCATTACCAGCCCCCCTTTGTCGGCACTTCAGTCCACATCTGCGAGAGCCTTAACGCAGGCTGAAATTGCTTATACACGCAAGGTACCACCATCCGATAGATCCGACTGTCAATAAAATCCATTGTATGCAATCAACGTCACTCCACTTTCCAAGATCAGCCTTGACGCCCTGATTTTTTTTTTTCAAAATTTCTTTTATCAAACAAAAGCTGCTAGTGGTGGTGGGGCTATTAAGCAAATACTCTCATTAGTACACAACACATAATGAATATGTAAATGGTGTGTGTAATTTATGCATGGAGTGGGGGGCTTGTTCTCTTTTCAGTCCTCCATTGTATTCACTATTTATATCCTTGTTCCTTAAACCCTCGCATTCTTACACTGTTTCTCGTCTTCTCTCACCCCACATGCAGTGAATGAATCTATGGGGGATTTATTGTTGTCCCATTCTAACCTTTTATTTAATGTCTGCTCCATTTTACACATCTATCCTTTCACCAATCTCTGCAGTTTCTAATAGTCTCTCTCTCTCTCTCTCTCTCCCTCCCTCCCTCTGTTCTGTTCACAGACATTCCTCTCCCTAAAGAAACCTCGCAGTGTTGCATTAAACCAACAACTGAGTGTTTAAACAAGGTCTTTTTTTCAAGGAATATGAACACTGAATAATCTATCCACCCAATTACATTCTTGCATGGCTGTGTATGTGCGCGTGTGTGTGTACGCTGCTCGTCTTTGTGCCCCTGTGATGTTGATCTTAATGTGTGGTCCAAACAGTGTGGTAAATTGAAGCCTTCCCTGACAGACGGTGAGGAGCCCTGCTCCTGTCTAGGATAAACACCTATAATACTCCGGCTCCCTTGGCAATCACCATAGCAACAAACCGTGGTAGCCACGTGAGTTGCATAGTAACATGTTCCCCAAGACCATGGACCATAAAACGGCGACAAACGAGGTGCCTGCAGCATTGAATCTGAATCAGAAAATAACAGTTCAAAATGTCACACTCCACCTCTGATTCTGGCCAGACCAACCATTTCAGTTCATCAATATACGCTCCAATCGCACACAAACACGGACACGGACCCAACACGCACGCACACGCGCACGCACCTTCTTTCCGTCTCTCCAGACTTAACAGGTGCTGATGAGCCGCAGTCAATGAGTGTAATGAGCTATCGATCACCGTGGGAAAATAGAAGGACAGAGAGGGATGAGGGAGGTAGGGGGAACGCACGCACGTGCGCGCGCACACACACACACACAGACACACACACACACACGCGCGTATGAACAGAAGGAGGTGGACTCTGAAAAACCCCCCTGGATGAACAAAATGGAGACAAGCTACCCAAGACAGACAGTCAATATTTGCTTCAATCAACCCCTCGTCTCCTATTGTTCTGCTCGGACGAGAATTTACGGGGAGGTGTTTTCTGTCATATCAGGTCGAAGCGAACTGTTCGACTCGCCGGCACAAGGACGGGCCGGCCGTATGGGACCCGCTGAACAGATCAGCGATGACCGCGCAGAGCACGGCTGTCGTGACTGAGCCCAGATGCCAGTGAATGGCACTGACATTGTGTCTCTATCTTCCCTCTCCTTCTCTGCTGTGCGCACGGCGTAGAGGCAGACGGCGTTAGGGAAGGGGGAGGTGCGTGTGTGTGTGTGTGTGTGTGTGTGTCGTGTGTGTTGGCTGGCGTTACAGATAATGAAATGCAGCAGGGAACAAAGAGCTAGGGGCCCCTATTCTCTCTGCTGCAGCTTCATTTTCACTGCCGTCAGTCTATGATTCTTCCGTACCCTCTTTCTTGTGTTTGTGTGTGTATGTGTGTGTGTGTTTGTTTGTATGAGGAGGTTGTTGTGCATATGATCCTCCCCTCCTCCTCCTGTTAGTATTCTGCATGGCAGATCTCCCTAATGTAATAACTGTGTCTGCATGTCTAATTTACAGCAGGAGAGAGTAAATAGCCTGTGGTTAATTACAGTACGTGTGTGTATGTGTGTTTGTGCCTGTGCGCGTACGAGTGTGTGTCTATATGCGTGTCTACATGTGCGTGGGCGTGTCAGAATGATTTATGAGTTGCAAATAGCTACACCAGTGGCGCGTTTCTCCTCACTTAGTTTTTAATCTGTCTTTCCATTAATTTTTCCTGGAGACGTTTATGGTTTTATAACAGTGTGCACGGGGATGCGCATGTGAGCGCACGTATGCGTTAATGAGACATTGCTGTGGACATTTTGTTAGGACGAAGGATACACGGGCACCGGAGATGAGTCCAGCACCGTGCTCTTCTGCCTCTCCAATTCCCTTTCCTTCCTTCTCTCCTTTCTGTCTTTCCCCGCTTCACTCACGCCCTTCATTGAGAGCCACCGTGAACACAGATCTTTATTGACAGTACACGGTAGAACATGGAAACAGCAGGTCAATCCGTTTAGCCCAAGGGCCGGTACACCAATTCACCAATTTGTCAGTGTTAGTTTGAGAGAGAAAAGCAGCTAATCTCTCCTCTCTGCTCTCTATTGATCACACACTTAGAGTCCACTTCTCTGTCTAAACACTATTGATTCTCTCTCTCCTTCTCTCTTACTCCCTCTCTCTGTCTTCCTCTCTCTCTCCACATACCACAGCTCTCATCACATTCTCCCTTCATATACTCAACACTACTTTTCAGATAAAGCCCATGTCATTTAAAGTGTATGTCATTGCTATGTATCAGGTATTGTTTTAGATAGATTTCAGAATATTTTTTGGTGAACAAAAAGAAATTCTGGAACTGGTATTATGAATGGAGATTATCTACTGTACATGACATTTGGGGGTAAGAGAACGAATGTTTGATTTTGGTCTGTAAGTGTCTAAATTTCAATTCTTCTCCACTGTGTATATTCAAATGTTTATGTACGATCTCATAATAAATAAATTAACTAAAAATAACTTCTACATTTAATGATTACAAAATTCACTGTTTTGCACATCACAAACCTGAAAAGCTACAACGTAACTGCCATAATAAAGACTAAACACAAATAACAAAACAAAAATCAGGTAATGGAGCCCATCGGCACCTATATGACACCACGGGGTTCAATTACATTCAAGACTGTTATTTATTAAACTTTTGCTCCACCTATTGGTGGAAGGGACGTATTACAACCCCTTAGCTTAAGACTGAAGTAGGTGAGAACTACAGGTTGACTATCTCGTATAGAGAAGATAACATTTGCTGGTTAGAAACCATTAACACATGGCTTCTGCTTGTTTGATAACCACTAACTTGGCATATCTTCAGTGACCGGTGTTGGGGTTAATTAAGCTTAATCTTATCAGGGACAGGTTTACAGAAATTTGCGAGACAGACCCTCACCGTTCAGTTGACAATGCCTCCAGCAGCAAAACCTCGGTAGTAAAGATGTTGAGAGCTGTCGGTGGGTCGAGAAGATCCACAGGGTTTCTTTGGGCTTTTTGTGTCCATCCTGGTACACCATGAGATCCACTCGTCTAGTCTAAAGCGAACAACTCTGCACTCCAGCCTAACCCCCTATTTCTCTGGAATACTTTGGTGCCAGGTTTGCCACATCGGATAATGCGATGACAAGAAAAGTTAAGACAACTTCGGGAGAGCGTTTGAAGGGGAACGTGTACGTTTGTGTACGTCAACTTTCGTCATGCTATCTGAACTGACGTGACGCTGCAAACCCCGCCCATTTCCGATAATAAGTAGGTTAAAATAAATCCTTAAAAATATATAAATATATGCACCAGATCTGTTGTGCGTGCGTGTTTAATGGTATTTACAAATTTGGTAAATATTTTTCTGGTTTGTTACTTATTCACCACCTGTGTAAATTATGACTGTAAAACGATTTTCTGATGTAATAATTATAATATAATAATACAAACTTTATTACAAAATTATAAACATATTTAGAGGCCTGCAGGTGAAATGCTAACTGTTGGCAATAAGGCCTCATCATGGCCCTACAGTAAAAATGTCCTGCAGTGTGACAGTGTGCTGTAGTGTGACAGCACTTCTCAAACTAGAAGGAACCTTCAAAATATGATTTTTGCCCACTTATGTAGTTATAAGTACATACTTTGAAGGCTTTTTAATGTGTAAGCTTACATGAAAAAAATCACTTATCCTGTATATCTGCTGCATGTATGTTGCCATTTAATATGTATTAAATGTTATTTTTTTTAATCATCAGGTTGATTCAGACATGACCAGCAAAGAGAGGACAAGTCACAGGGATCCTGAGCACACACACAGAGTAATGTTTCACCGAGCGCTCGGTTGCTTTTGTCAGTATCCAGAAGCTGCTCCTTTGCTGTGAGAAAAATTGTGTTCAAGGATAAAAAGCCATACGTGGGCCAAATAACAAGCATTCTTGGAGATGTCGAGGTTAACTGCATAGTACAGATGAGGAAAAAACAATGCATTCCAGTGGCCAGAGCAGCAGGACTGCATCTTTTACTGCCAGCAAAGTCATCTCGGAGCCAGAACCCACTAGCTGTGCAGCCAGATTTGCTCATTTGGTTTGGATGTTTAATACTACAGACTAAACAAACAGTGGCAGCAAATGAGAGGAACAGAGTGGACTGGTGGGGAAGTGGGAGAGCAAAAGAGGAGCAGGAAGAAAATGTGGTGAGGGCAATGAGAAGGCTATGGTAGTGGGACAGGAAAAATTTGTTTTGGTTGTTTCCAACTATCTTGGTTTTTGTTATTTAATCATGTAAAATGAAAATAAAAAAATCAAATGCAATATTAAAGTTGCGATCTCAAAGATCTGCGTTTCATTCTCTTTGGCTGCACCTATGGTGAAAAGTGGTAATTGCAGGTGTGTTTTTGGACCTCACTTCAAAGGGAAAACAAGTCACTAACGCTAATTTGAATGCATGGCGGTAAAGTCGCCAGACACCTTCTTAATACTCATAATACTGCAAATACAAGGGCTTTCATCAGTGGGCCATAGGTTCAATCACCATTGTGTTACCTCATTCGGCGATAGATAGTGACTTAACATTTATTTAAATGAAAATCTTTGTAAATCTTCGAGATTGCCACTTTAAATGGAATTTAAAAATCATTTATGTTTACATTTTTACTTAAAATACCCATGTAGTTCTTTTGATTTGATTCTTGTTCTTTAATTCTGAAGATGTTCATAACAATAGGAAGGCTTGCATAGTAGGCTTGGAAAATGTGTTTTGGTTAAGAAAAAAAACTTCTGATGCAATATTAAACATGATTTCTATTTGTCATTTTGTCTCAATAAAAACAATTTACTGTAAGAGTTTCTGTTGTTTTTACTATCCTGTTGTGTGAGTATGTCCTATGGTGTGACAAAATAGAAAAAAACAACACTATTACACTAAAGTCATGATAGTTCTACATTAACAATGAAAATATGACATAATGATTTGTCTTTAATGATTATGATTTGTCTTGTGACGCAATTTCATCCAATTCTGAAAAATTACAAAAACTTCTCAAGTTTGTATGCAGAGACGTGCTACCAAGTAAACAGTAACTTTTTAGGATTTGTATAGAATATTAAATCAATTATTTAATATCTTTTTTAGTGAATTTATGTCACACCCCAGAACAATTTATGTGCAGAAAGAATGACAAAAAAAAAATTGTAAAATGTTTGAGATTTTTCATGACCGCTTAGATTCTATGAAACTTAACATTCTATAGTACACACGTTAATTTCCTCCAAAAATGTCCAAGGTTGAAAAATAAAAAATACAAATAAAGAAAAAAGTTATAATAATGCCATTTTTCAACAACCACATCCACCCATCCAGTGTCATTTGGGCTGCTACCACAGTCAGTAAAAATTGCAATGTGTACAGATGTAAATTATGCAATTCCCTGACATAAGGTCAAGCATACAACCTGATTTAGTTGTTTAAAACCGGGGAACATTTACATTCAAACATTATGATACAGAGAATTCAGTTTCAAATCTAGGTTATGATTCAATACACATCAGATACAGAACTCTTTATATCACTAAGTCCAATTTATTGGGAACTGATAGAATGACCACAAATCAAGAAAAGACTAGCGTGAGGAAATGTTTATTTTCTACTTTACAGGTCCCCTTTCCATACTGTCACTTAAGTACATGCAGTGTAGACCCACATTAATATTAAAATCAAGACCAAAGTGCTTTTGTAGTTTTCACAGTCTCCCATTACTATAAGAGAAATTCAGACAGTTCTTCACTTGAACTGCTTGCACACTGCTCTATTGTCCCTTCAGTTTGGGGGTCTGAGACCACAGGAATCAAACAACAAATTCTCCCAACTCTGGATGGTTTGTCAATACAGGTTGACAGGTCCCCTAAAGTCAGTCATGGATTGAGGATTCCTAACGTTCACATCTCTATAACACTGGCAGGTCAATACTGTTGTGCTCATGTGCTCCACTGGTGGTTGCTGAGTGTGCTGTTGTAATTGACACGGGCACATCTTCTGCATGGTCCTGACCGTGGTGATTGAAAAGAGAGGGGGAGCATAGCACGTATTGGAAAGAACTAGGTTAGTCCTCGATGGAGCGGATGTACCTCTCATACGCTGCCTCGTCCATGAGAGCGTCAAGCTCCACAGGTTTAGCAATGGTCATCTTCATCAGCCAACCTATATTCGAGATTTGGTTAGAGAACAGTTAACATATTTCAGTGGTCTCCAACCGTGTGCCATCGAGGGCGAAGAGTATGCAGGTTTTCATTCCAACCAAACACTACAGCAGCTGACACTAATTACACTAATTAGCACATCTTCAACTAGACAGGGGGAACCAATCAGTGAAATCAGCTGGTGTAGTGTTTGGCTGGAATGGAAGCCTGCTTGTTCTTGGCCCTCGATGGCACATGGTTGGAGACCACTGGTATATGTCCTCGATGGAGACAGCATACATCCAGGGAAAAGAATGAATCAATGAAGGAATAACTTGCCTGTCACACATGAGATTACATGACCCATGAACATAAAAAATTATCTTAGGCTAAGGTGTGACAGGAGAGGAAGCCAGACTAGGTGGGACAGCCCTGACATTCCTTGGGCATGACCAGACAGTCACCCCCCCAAGACAAACCTAACAGCAACAGAGGATACTACTTCTGTAATACTTATTTGCATAAGTGAGAAGTGTTTGTGTGTCAAAACTTGCCGTCTTTGTAGCAGGATTTGTTGACCAGACCAGGGTTATCTGCCAGTAGTGTATTGACCTCTACAACTTCTCCGGTCAGAGGAGAGAAGAGCTCGCTGGCTGCCTTCACACTCTCAAGTGCACCAAACTCATCTGAGACAGGAGTGGTCAGGCGGTTACAAAGTGCTTTTACATCCAAGTAAGCTCATTTCAGAACTACAACAAAGACACAGAACCAGGAAAAGTAGTATTACATGGGTCAAATTTAAGACAGGCGCACCTGGGTTAACATTTGGAATAAAGAAAATCCTCATTAACAAATAAGGAATTTTCTCCAACTTGCAAAAGTTTGAAGAGCATAAGGCTCCAAAGTGAAAGTGGCACCATGAAAATTGTGGAAGAAAGCTACTTATGTGAAAGCTAAGATTCTCATGGGAATTGTATTCATTATAACCAAACCAGCTTAAACTGACCTTCATACTTATCTATCTGCCTGGGGGCCTGGAACATGTTGTGTTCCCACAATGCAACCCCAGATTCCTTTCTCATGTAACTGTTTGTGCTGCTGTATATAGGCTTGCTCCTCATCTTTGGAAAATAGATATCTGTACTTCTCCCAATGCTGTATGAATAAACTCTCATAGACGGAAGACTGGACTATTGTATAATTTATTGAGCACTGGTAAAGAACCTACAAAACAAAACATGGATGCATGAAATTGGGAAATGTTAGTGTAGTCAAAACTTTTGTATAAATTCTTGGATTTGTATAGATTCTCAGACAGGCCCTACCTAGGTAGCAAAACAAAGCCTACACTGTATATTGTCTTCAATGCTCATCTAGTTTTTTTTTATATGTGGGTACAACTAAAGATTCAAAGTTAGACTGGTGTAACACAAAAATGCTGTTCATACTGAGAATCACATTTTATTTACAAAAATTTGAACAATAATAATTGTTCAAATTTTCTCCCAACCCCACCACAGGATAGGATAGAACAATAAGCCTTAAAACCAACTTCATGCTTTTGTTTGCACTTTCAGAAACAAGTCATTCTCTCAAAAGTTTAGCCTTCCCTTCATACCTTGTTGAGCCAGCTGTGTGCCCACCTCTGGCAGTCCACAATAAACTACATCTCCGAGAGCCTCCTGCAAATGTCAAACAGCAAGGGAGAAGTTAGTCTCTCCAGCAAAGACACCAAGTGTGTGTATGTGTGTGTTGCATGCCCGGGTCCACAGACCATACCTGTGCGAAGTTACTGATGCCGACAGTTCCCAAGCCACCGTCTTCTACTCGGATCCATTCGTGCTTGTCTGTGAATTTGAGCGCTGCGAAATAACAGAACGACAGATTCAAAACACAAGAGCCTTGCAATAAGAGTTGAAAGTATATCGTGATCACCGGGCAGTGGGACATTCAGGGGGGTGGGGTGATTTCGCCTAGTGTCGCCCTGACGTATTGACAGATGCGCTGCAAGTGGCGACGCGACCCGGGTGTCCTTTTTCGCTAGCTAGTTACCCTTGCTAACGTTAACGCTAGCTTGTATGTTTCACTTTATAACAACTTCCAACAGCTTTGCGAGTAAATACCTGCGGGTAGCCGGCTCGCAGTGGTGAGAGCCCGTTGAAAACGAGCTTTAGACGCCAATCGTAATGGAGATAGAGGTGTCGTACGGGTAAGCAAAGGCACGGCTGCGGAAAAGTTGGAAGGCAGGCAGCGGAGTAGTCCACACGCAGCCATCTTTGTCGCTATCTGATGAGGTCTCCTGCGACGCCGTATGAGGCGCATGTAATAAGCGTCATCAGAGTGTTTGGCCAGGGGGGTGCACGTTTTGTAGCAAGGCAGAGTTAAAGCGGGTGGATACTTCATCGAATTAATCGAATGTGCAGCGGTGTTGTCTGAGTTCTCCCTCCTGCACGGTTAGATCAGTTTTCTTAGACAACGCATTACATTGCTGGTATTCACGGAATGCGTATTGGGATCTGTTTTTGTTTGCCCTCTGTCGCCCCCTTGTGGTATTATAACCATTTGCCTTATTTGATCGGTATAGAGACATTGTGTTTGGATTTACAGTATATCAAACAGCGAACACGACAGGTTGAAGTTGCATTTTTGAGTATTCAACTCCCGCTGGTTTCGCCTTGCAAGTTATGTGTCACAGCACGCCGTGTTCACCGTTAATTAGTCAAATCCTTGTCTAATAATTAGCCCGTATTGATCAAAGTGATTTCGTTTTGAAAGGACTAACCTTTTTGTCTTTTATGTTGGAATGATACTCGACGACAGAATAAAGGCTGACAGTTACAAACAAACCCATCGACCCCATAAACACACAAAAGAAAGAAAAATAAATGGGCAATGTTAAAATTATATTTATTTAAAAGAGGAAGAGGTTGTTTTGGGAAGTAAAAGAGGAAAGTGATGTTATAAATCTACTTGTTCCCCATGAGAATAATGTTCAGTAGGCTACTTAAAGACACAGACCAGGATGATAGGCAGATCACATATTCCTTCATGTAATAATTAACCACTACATGGGCACTTATATCAAAAGCAGTCACATTCTAGTTTATCACATCATGCGGCCGTTTTGAAGGCTGTGCCAGTATAGTGATAGCTGAACACAGTTTTGCAGTCCTTAATGGGCACATTGAAAACAGCAAATCAGTGATAATGTTTATGTCTGTATGTCTATGGCATTATTATGGGATAGTAGAATCAAAGATTCAGGACGTTTATCAGCACTGTCTGGGAGCCAAACAGATACTAACAAATAAATGAAATCTTTTATGACAGGTGGCTCACCACTCCCAATTACACTTTATGGATTCTATCAAATCCTTTGTTCATTAAAGCACGCAAAGTCTGATGAGGCATGCCTAAAGCCTTACTGTCATTCACCAACCTAACAAAATTTAAATTATTTATTTTATAACACTTTTATTCATACAAAAACAACAGAATATATAAAGAAGACCAATCTCACACCTGGGAGTCCTAGTATTGCTCAATGAGGAAATGGCATGTTTTGAATAAAAAAAAAAAAAAAAGAAAAAAAAAGAAAGAAAAGCAAACATGAGTGTTTTTACACAACCAAACACTCCCATTGTCCTGGCTTCACAAACTAATCTGTAAAACAAATGAAGATCTGGAACGACAAAAAGTCTGCTCCCTATACCTGGGCTAAAAGCTACAAACATAAATAACAAAAGCACATTATTTTGGCTTTTACAATGCAGCTTCAAGAGTCCATCCAGTGTCCACTTTTCCTTATTTGATTCTGAAGATGAAAAAACAAAAACAACAACAGCAACAACAACAACAACAATAAACAGAAAGGACTGTTTTCTGTGGAGAGAGGAGTGACCATAGGGAATGAAAACTCCTGTGTATGTCTGGTTGTTTCTCCATCAGAACTCATTGGAAGTTTGCTTGCCCTCGTTGAGTGGCATGTAACAGAAAATGCGTCTGTATTTTAGGTCCCGCCTCTGGGGGGTGCTGTGGAGCTGGGTGGGTCTGACAGGCTAAGGTGAGTACTGGTGGTCTGCGGCAGGCAGACAGATGGGTCTTTAGTCTGTAAAGTCTCTCTCCTTACTGCAGGAAAAAACAGCTGGGTTGGGAAAACCAGGAAGTTCATCTCAGACCATGGTTAGGTCGCCACCGTGTGCCACAAACAAAACACATACTCTCTCGTACACACTTTCCTAAAACCTCCACGCATGCCCACAAACACACTCGCACACAGCCAGACCCAGACACCCCTCTTGGCCTCTAGGTGGTTCGTTCCTCTCCGTCAGCCTCCTGCTTAGTCCTCCTCAGGTTACTCTTCATCTTGACAAACTCAGGGGTGTTCTCTTGCTCTTCCTCATTTTTCTGCTGCTCCAGCTCCAACTGGAACAATACAGACATTGGCAAATTTACATAATGCCAGTGATATATCTTCTCAATTTAACAGTATGTTAAACTACATACAAACATTCCCTCTCAGTGAAGAAGCGTTAAGCCGTATGTAATAAGGTCTTTAAATTGGAGGGCTCATTTTAGAATGTGTATTATATTATTTTGGATTACATTTTTTTAAGTTTTGAAGTGTGCGTCTGCGTGTGTGATTCCACATATTCACCTGTTCTAGTTTCTGTTGTCTCTTCATCAGCTCTATCTCCAGGTCACTCCTCTTTTTGTGAGCCTCCTGCTCCTCCTTCTGGGCCTTGAGAACCTGCTCCCTCTTCCTCTTCTCCAGAACCTTCTGAAGCTCAGGTTTGTTCTGGGGAGCAAGACCCCTGTGAGGAGACAACCAACGAGAGAACATGTTATTATACTAGAAAACTAAATCAAGACACACTGACCACACCGCTGACTGGTTGATGCATGTTCATGCACAAGGGCGATGACCTGATTCCAGTTTAGCATAGAGATCAAAATCAAATGTTGTGAATGAAAACGGCAACCATATTTTAAGGCAGGTGTGGGTAATGTTGACATTTGGCCCATCCCAGATTAGTCCACATTGGGTAATCTCATCTGTGTACAAGATTAGTTGCCAGCACTGGAATTATTTACTTTGGAATTACGTCATGAAACCATGGGTCTAGATCTTTTTTTTTTTTTTTTTTTTTTTTTTTTTAAACCTATAAAACAAACAGGTCAGTAATGACATAACCACATTCCAAAAATAACAACCCGTATGTTTTCCATAGAAAAATCCATTCATCCATCCTCAAATGGATCATTCACATGAGAGATGATTTAGTGAAACAAGGGATTAAAATATTAGGACTGTTGTACAACTGTCTATTAAAAAAAAAAAGAGGGACAAGTACGTCTTAGTCCAGTGTGAACATTTCTCGCTGAGAGGAGCTGAATGTTACTATTACGTAACTCCAAACTCCTCCAACTTCCAACCAAGAGTGGGTGGCTGAGGATGAGGCTTGAGAGTACTTAAGATGAGAAAAAAATATGAGAGAGAGAGAGAGAGAGAGGCAGAGAAGGAGAGAGAGAGAGACAGGCAGAGAGAGAGAGAGACATAGAGAGAGACAGAGAGAGGCGGGGTTAGGAAGTAA